>PVLC010006887.1:6935-66611 GCA_004027655.1 Graphiurus murinus
CTTGTAATCCCAGCATTCGGGAGGCTGAGACCGGAGGATCCGGGTTCGTGGCCAGCCTCAGCTACCTAGTGAGGCACTCCGCAACTTAGTGAGACTCGGTTTCAAAATAAAGAATAAAAAATAGGGCTGGGGGTGTAGCTCGGAGGTAGAATGCCCCTGAGTTCAATCCCCAGTACCACAAAAAAAAAAAAAAAAAAAACTTATTTCCAGCCGGGCATGGTGGCGCATGCTTGTAATCCCACCATTTGGGAGGCTGAGACTGGAGGATCTGGGTTCGAGGCCAGCCTCAGCTACCTAGTGAGGCCCTCTGCAACTTCGTGAGACCCTGTTCAAAATAAAGAATAAAAAATGGGGCTGGGGGGTGTAGCTCGGAGGTAGAATGCCCCTGAGTTCAATCCCCAGTACCAAAAAATATATATATTTCCATTTTCATTCACTTTCTGTAGTCTTATAAATTGCATGGATTATTTTTAATCTGTTGTCAAACAGAGGTAGATAGAGATAAGTATATTTCATTAAATATAATGAATTTTGAAATTTGGGTTTCATTTGAGCAATTTCAAGTAGAATATCTTTGAAGGATTTAAATAACTGCCACCAATCCTGACAGTATTCTGGGTGAGCTATGTATGTACTTTCACCATATTTTTATTGAAAATCTTCAGGAACTTAAGGGATCTGCCTCCCATCACAGTTTTTTTTTCTTCCATCCTGTCCTCAAGTGCATGGAAGACCCCTTGTTGCAACTACTGATGCCTGTGACACCTCACTTGCAGAAAACACAGCCTCCTGAGCATAAACTTGAGAGTCTTTTGCTTTCACAGCAACAGAGACTTTATCTTTTTCATCATGATCAAGTTGCTCAAGCATCCTCGCTCCCTGTTATGGTTTTGAATGTCCCCCCAAAGCTCATGTGCTGGAAGCATGATCTGCCTCAGCAAGGTTCAGAGATAAGGCATGGCTGGAGGAGGTGGGCCACTGAGGGCAAGTCTTTGGTGACTGCATATGTCACTGGCAACTTCCTGTCTCTCTGCTTCTGGAAGCCATGATGTGAGAGAAGCTCCCCTCCGCCATGCCTTGATACTGAAATTTTTGCTGTGGAGCCAGCTGACTATGGAGTGAACCTCTGAAACTGTAAGCCCAAATAAACCTTTCCTCCTCTAAGTTTAACTTGTTGAGTATTTTGGTCACAACAACAAGAAAAAATTGACTAAAATTTCCCTTAAGACAGGATTCCCAACAGAGTACAAGTGGTGAAAGATGGAGAACATACTCTTGGAACCATATTTGGTTTTTCTGTTACCATCTAGACCTTGATCTCTGGCCAGATCCTCATTTGATTTCTCCTCTTGTCCTCTTCATTAACTACCTACTCATCATCAAGGTCAATACCTTCAACATTCTCTTATCGTAGTCACTTTCTTTTTTTCTCTCTCCATCTTTCATGTCAGCTGCTTCTGGTTGGGTAAATGAAGCTGATTTTTTGATCATTTTGGTTGGAAGTGATGACCCAGGTTGGAGCAAACACAAAGGGGAAAACTAAACACACTGATTTTCCTTTTCATATAGAAAGTTTCCTAATGCCTTTATTTGAAATTTCTTAATTTTTAAATAACAAAATGTTTAGCATGTGGAGATAATATCACTTAAGTATGCATTTTATTCTCATTTTAAGTATGAATTCTACAATTTTACCCCATTCAACTGGAGTTATATTGGTATTTGGTATGAAGTTTGAATCTCAGTTCACATTTTTTATACAACTCACTTCTAGCATTATTTGTTGATTAATCCTTTTTCTTTTCCTTAATGTGTGGCTGTGCACCTGTTAGCATTTCCTGAGCAGGTATAATAGCTGAGAAAGATATTTGAATCTAAGAGAATTCTTTTTAAAATGGGGAAACTGAGGCACAGAATAGCTAACTGGTTCTCCCATAGTAGTTAATGAAGGAGCTAGGACTAAAACCAAGAACTATGATCTCTAATATGAGTTGAAATAGATCTTCTTCTTATGTATCCAGCTCCAGGGACATTTGACAGTAGGTGAGCTAGCCACAGACAAAGTAAATGGGCATGATCTAGACTCTGAAAAGTGCAGATTGGACTCCACAGGCCATTGTTTAAATGTGTATGAGGCTTCAGAGAATTACTGTAGGTAAAGCCTGACCTTTGGGAAGGGGTATAAAACAAGATATTATCTCAGATCTGAGGAAAGATATAGGCAATTTTATAGAAATTTTATGGTAGAGAAGTGCCTAACAAGGCATCCCCATTTCCTACTGCATGTTTATGACTAGGGATAATTCTGCTCTTCCTTAACAGAAACAAATACTCATAGGTAAATTATTTTTATGGGAAAATAACATTACTTATTTCTTACATTCTGTCTTTGTCCATCCATTTTCCTTTGAATATATTTAATTATAGATCAAATACTAAAAGTTTGGGACAGTTGTGGTAAAATTCTTAATTATATATGTTTTGACAAAGTACAAATGATAATTAATATATGGAAGGAGAAGAGTGAAGGAAGGGAAAATGGAATAAGCTTACATACTTTTCAGAGATCTATGGGAGTCCAAGGATATTTTTAATAGACTTTATTTTTAGGGCAATTTTAGCTTTTTAGACAAATTGAGCCAAAAGTACAGAGAATTCCAATATACCTTCTGCTCGCACACTAATACAGACTTCCCAATTACAAATGGTACATTTGTTATAAATGAAGAACCGACATTGATGCATTGCTATCTCTCAGAGTTCATAGTTTATATTGGGGTTTATTCTTGGCATTGTATATTTTATGTGTTTTGACAAATGTGTAGTAACGTGTATCTATATTTTAGTACCATACAATATAATTTTAGTGGCTTAAAATGTCCTGTGCTCTACTTATTTTCTCCCTCCCCTGTAAACTCTGATAACCCATTGATCTTGTATTCCCTATAGTTTTGGCTTTTCCAGAACATCAAATGTTGGAATCATATTGTCTTCTTTCACTTAATAATGTGCCTTTAATGTTCCTCAATGCTGACGAAGAAGCTCCTTAAGGAGGACTTCCAGGAAGATGGCAACGGAATGAGACATGTCTCAAGAGGCGCTGTGAGCTCAATTCAAATCAGCCATAGAAGCAGCTTTTTGACAGAATAAAAAGAAAAAAGCAACAAAAGGATGAAAAACGCTGTGAAAACTGGAATACAGCTGAGCAGAATCCGGAAGGCCGACCAGGGAGAGCAAAGAAGCCTGTCTCTGCGGCTGCGGAGCCACACCGCTGAGCGGCAGCTGCCGCTGAGCCAGCCCCCAGTGTGGGGGTCTACTAACGAAGAAATATATAACAACTCTCTGCATCCCCACCGACCAGAGGTGGAGTGAGTGACTCCTGATATCCTCATCCTAGCCAGGCGGCATATTGAGGCACCTTCAACAGAGACCAGAACCCATGGTACGATCAGCTTAAGCCCGCGCAGGGCCATTCCAGCTCACCTCTCCCTACAGAACCGGTGCAGAGATAACTGCACTGCAGAGCTCGAATCAAAACTGCCACAGGAACAGCTTCTTGATGGAAGGAATGAGAAGAAAACAGCATAAAAGTGAGTAAAGCAAGAGGGGAAGATGGTCGGAATCTAGAGAGCAGACCAGGGAGGACTGGGGAGCCGGCGCATGCACAGCAGTAGCAGCCGGCATTTTGTCTACTGCCCACAGCAGCAGGGATCTACCCAAAAGATCTGCAGAGGCCAAATCAGGTCTGTTCTTACAAACTTGCAGGGATTTTTACTTTGCTTCTTGCTGATGTTTCTTGTTTTCTGGTTTTTTTTGCTCTGTTTTGTTTCGTTTTTACTCTGTTTTCACTTTGCATTGCTACGATTTATGTATGTTGGTTCAGAGGATTGGTTGCTTTTTAGCTTTTGCTAGACCCTAGAAGTCAAACCTGAAACCCACCAAAGACACCAATAGAGCAGGCAGAAGAAATACCAGAGTAATTGCAACTCAGTACAAACTACCATTCACAGAGAGAAAATAAAAATGAGAAACCTATAAATTCAGAGAAAGCATGCAAGAGCAGCAAAGTTATAAATTTAAGAATAGGGACTCCATGGGAAGGAGAAATACCAAAGAAACAATGAGTCAACACAACCCCACAATAATATAACTCAATGACACCGAATGGCAGAGCTTACCAGAAGATCAATTCAGGTCTTTAATAACAGAAGCAATACAAAATTTCCAGAAAGAATGCAGAGAGAACTGGAAAGAAATAAAAGAACAAATAAACAAAGAATCTGACACCCTGAGCAGGAATCATAGATAAGCCTTGAGGGAAGTGAAAGATGCAATAATAGAAGTGAAGGCATCAATACAAACTATAAACAATAGATTAGACAACATGGAAAACAGAATATCACTCCCAGAAAATGACCATTCCAAAAATGAATCCATTATACATAATCTAGAAAAAGTTTGACAGTATGAATCCGACATCGATGAGATCTGGGCCAATTTTAAAAGAGCTAACCTAAGAATAATAGGCATAGAAGAGGGACTAGAAGTTGAAACTAATGGAAAAAACAACCTTTTCAAAGAAGTAATATCAGAGACTTTTCCAAACATTGAAAGAGAAGTTGACACACAGGTGCAGGAAACATATAGAACCCCCTTTAGACAAGACCAAAGAAGAGGTTCAGAACACCACATAATAATCAAGCTGACTAATGTAGAGGCTAAGGAGAGAATTCTAAAGGCAAAAAAGTAAAAGTCCAAATGATATTTAGAGAAAAACCAATCAGAATCACTCCAGACCTCCCAAACCAAAGTCATGAAAGCTAGGAGGGGCTTGAGTAACATATTCCAAACTTTGAAAGAAAATAATTTACAGCCAAGATTCTTCTACCCAGCAAAACTATCTCTCTCAAAATTGAAGGGGATATAAAAACCTTCCATGACAAACAGAAACTGAAAGCATTCATATCTTCCAAACCAGCACTAATGAAAATACTCAAAGAGATTAACTACAAAGAAGAACTAACAAGTAAATGTCAGAACCAGAGAAAAAATAATTTCCAGGAAGCAAAAAACTAAGCAAAGAAGAACAAACACTACTGTAAACAGAAGTCAAAATCCAAAATGTTAGGGATTAAAAAACCTCTCTCAATACTCACACTGAATATAAATGGTCTCAACTCCCCAATAAAAAAGCACAAGGTGGAAAAATGGATCAAAACCCAGAATCCACCTATATGCTGCCTGCAGGAAATGCACCTTACATAAAAGATTCCCACAAGCTAAAGGTGAAGGGCTGGAGTAAGGTAATCCATGCCAACGGAACTCAAAGACAAGCAGGAGTAGCAACTATGATGCTGGATAAATTAGATTTCAAGGCTAAACTCATGAAAAGAGACAAAGAAGGTCACCTTTTACTAGTAAAAGGAACAATACAGCAAGAGGAAATAATAATTATCAACATCTATGCCCCAAACATAGGTGCAGCCACTTTCATAAAACAAACTTTGCATGATATAAAATCACACATAGATCCAAATACACTAATACCAGGATACTTCAATACCTCTCTCACATCATTAGACCGATCTTCAAAAAAAAAGGTCAGTAAAGATGCTTCAGACCTAAAGAATACCATAAACCAAATGGACCTGTTAGACACATACAGAATATTTCACCCAACTACAGCTGAATTCACTTCTTTCTCAGCAGCGCATGGAACCTTCTCCAAAATAGACCACATTCTGGGCCACAAAGAGAGCACTGGAAAATTCAAAAAATGCAACATAATTCCCTGCATCTTTTCAGACCACAATGGAGTGAAACTAGAAATCAACTCTAAGAAGACCCAGACTAACCATGTAAACACATGGAGACTGAACACCACATTGCTGAACGAGGGATGGGTCATAGAAGAAGTAAGGGGGAAATTAAAAAATTCCTAGAAACCAATGAAAACAGAGACACAACATATCAAAACCTCTGGGGCACCTTAAAGGCAGTACTAAGAGGAAAATTTATAGCACTGAGTGTCCATAAGAGAAGAATGGAAACTCACCAAATAAATGACCTAATGACACAGCTCAAAGCCCTTGAAAAACAAGAAGAGTCCAACCCCAAAGCCAGTAGAAGACAGGAAATTATGAAAATCAGAGCAGAAATTAATGAAATAGAGAATAAAAAAACAATACAGAAAATCAACAAAACCAAAAGCTGGTTTCTTGAAAAAATGAACAAGATAGATAAACCATTGGCCAACCTAACCAAAAGGAAGAGAGAATCAACCCAAATTACCAAAATAAGAGACGAAAAAGGCGATATTACCACCAACAGTATGGAAATACAGAGGATCATCAGAAACTATTTTGAAAAACTGTACTCCAACAAAATGGAAAATCTGGAAGAAATTGAAATTTTTTAGATACATACAACCCTCCTAAATTGAGTCAAGTAGATATAGAAAACTTAAATCAACCATTAAAAATCAAAGAAATAGAAACAAAAATAAAAAGATTACCATCAAACAAAAGCCCAGGGTCAGATGGTTTCCCAAGTGAATTTTATAAAACACTTATGGAAGAACTAATCCCAATACTCCTCAAACTATTCTGTGAAATAGAAAGAAATGGGACTTCCAAAACACTTTCTATGAAGCCAATATCATGTTAATACCAAAACCAAATAAAGATAGCTCAAGAAAAGAAAACTATAGGTCTATATCATTGATGAACCTAGATGCAAAACTGCTAAGCAAAATACTAGCAATACGCATTCAAAACCACATCAAGAAAATTATACACCATGACTAAGTCGGGTTCATCCCAGGGATGCAAGGCTGGTTCAACATATGAAAAACAATCCATGTAATACACCACATAAACAAACTCAAAGAGAAAAATCACGTGATCATCTCAATTGATGCTGAAAATCATTTGACAAGATCCAACACCCATTCATGCTAGAAGCACTGCAGAGAATCGGAATAGAAGGAACATACCTCAAAATCATAGAGGCAATATACAATAGGCCTACAGCCAATATCATTTAAATGGAAAAAACTGCAAGAGTTCCCACTAAAAAGAGGAACAAGACAAGGATGTACATTATCACCTCTTCTGTTCAACATAGTACTTGAGACTCTCACCAGAGCAATAAGGCAAGAGAAGGAAATCAAAGGGGTAAAAATAGGGAAAAAAGAACTAAAACTATCCCTCTTTGCAGATGACATGATACTATACCTAGAAGACTCAAAAAAGTCAGCCAAAAAACTTATAGAACTGATCAAGAAATTCAGCAAAGTGTTTGGATACAAAATCAATATTAAAAAATCAGAAGCTTTCCTGTATGCCAACCATAAATCCACTGAAAAAGAAATCCAGAAAACAATTCCACTCACAATAGCACCCCAAAATATGAAATACTTAGGGATAAACCTAACCAAAGAGGTAAAAGACCTCTATAAGGAAAACTATAAAAAGCTGAAAAAAGAAATCCACGAAGACCTTAGAATATGGAAAAATCTACCATGCTCTTGGATAGGCAGAATAAATATCATCAAAATGGCCATCCTCCCAAAGCAATCTACAAAATCAATGCAATTCCCATGAAATTACCAAGGTCACTCCTCGCAGACATAGAAAAATCAGTCCTTAAATTCATTTGGAACAACAAAAAGCCCAGGATAGCCAAAGTAGTTCTTAGTAATAAGAACCATTCAGGAGGTATCACAATACCTGACTTCAAACTTTACTCCAAAGCCACAGTAATAAAAACAGCATGGTACTGGCACAAAACAGACAAACAGACGAATGGAGCAGAGTAGAAGATTCAGAAACAGACCCACATGCTTACAGTCAACTGATTTTTGACAAAGAAGCCAAAATCATACACTGGAAAAAAGATAGCCTCTTTAACAAATGGTTTTGGCAGTACTGGTTAATCATATGCAGGAAAATGGAAATAAACCCCACTTTCTCACCCTGCACAAGAGTCAACTCACGGTGGATCAAAGACCTGGAAGTCAGGCCAGAGACCCTGCAGCTACTTGAATAGGGCATAGGTCCAACACTTCAACAAATAGACACAGGTAAAAACTTTCTCAACAAGACCTCAAAAGCACAAGCAACTCAAAGGAAGATCAATACATGGGATTGCACTAAACTAAAGAGCTTCTGTGCAGCAAAGGAAACTATCAAGAACCTCAAAAGAGAATCCACAGAGTGGGAGAAACTTTTTGCCATCTACTCTTATGATAGAGGACTAATATCTAGGATATACAGAGAACTCAAGAAAATCACAGCAAAGAAAACAACCCAATTAAAAAAATGGGCAAAGGATCTAAATAGACACTTCGCAAAACAAGAAATACAAATGGCCAATAAATGTATGAGGAAATGTTCAATATCATTAGCAATCAGAGAGATACAAATCAAAACTACCTTGAGATTTCACCTAACTCCAATCAGAATGCCAACCATCAAGAACACAAACAACAACAAATGCTGGCAAGGGTGTGGAGAAGTGGGAACCCTAATACATTTTCTTTGGATTGCAAATTAGTGCAACCACTTTGGAAAACAGTATGGAGGATCCTCAGATGAATGGGAATGATCCTACCATATGATCCAGCAATACCTCTACTGGGTATCTACCCAAAAGAATGGAAACCAAACTATCAGACCAATGCATGTGTATCTATGTTATAGCTGCACAGTTTACAATTGCCAAACTATGGAACCAGCCAAGATGTCCATCAACAGATGAATGGGTTACAAATCTATGGTATATGTACACAATGGAATTTTACTCAGCCATAAAGAAGAACAAAATCAAGTTATTTGAAAGGAAATGGAATGAACTGGAAAACATTATGTTAAGTGAGATTAGTCAGTCACAAAAAGTTAAAAATAGAATGCTCTCCCTAATATGTGGAAGCTAGGGAGAAAATGGGACTTTAGAGGGACTCCAGATGAAGAAGGAGAATCCTTGGGTGAATAAAGAATTTGACTTAATGGAAGGTGATGGGGGAAGGGGGGACACCCTAATGAGTAGGATGTACTTTCATGAACACATCAAAGTCAATCACTAAACTGACCTTGTGAAAGAGGGAGGAGGAGGGAGTGGGATGGGGATTGGGGAAGCATTAAATGAGAAATGTGGGCATGGATGTCTTTACCTATACTAGCTTGTCCCTAACAAAAATGTGTGATTACAATGCACCAAATAAAGGAAAGATGAAAAAAAAAGATTTTTTAAAATTACACCAGGAGATTTTTGATCTACATAATTGGGAGCCCATCTCTATTAAAGTGGCAGAAACAGCTAAGACATTTGTAAATTGACTTCAATCCTTGGTGCCTACCTGGCCCTCATTTACCTCCTTGCTGGGAGGAGTTATCGGATTAGCAGCAATAGTCATTCTAGGCTTTTGCATTCTACCACTCGTTGTACGCCTTGTGATCAATGCCTGTTAGGATATGAGCAGATTTACATGGAATAAAAATGCAAGCACTGCCTCGCACAAGGCCTGGTAGTCAACGACAGGTTCGATTTTCTCAGGGCAATATCAACCTAAGACAGAGCCCGTTGAATGACTCATCGAGACTCCATGACAGGTAAGATTAAGCACCTGGTAGGAAATGACTTAAGACAGGCACAGTCCTTCATGCATTTTAAAATAAAAGCTGGGGAGTTGTGGGAGCACAGCTTGGCCCTCTCCCCCCAGGCAGTTGCTATCTGCATATATGAGTAATTATACTGATTCTTCTGCTATGGCTACATCGGCGTTTCAAAGTCTGGAGATTGCTCCTAAGATGCATAGATGAAAGACCCTCCCACTTCTTAGAAAGTAAATATATGACCCTAAAGGATTATGGTTTTATGACTCTAGAAAATTTGCTTGTCCAGGCTATGTTAAGAATGTGGCTTGTAAATAAAATTGTAATGTTTTATCATGCAAAAAAAAAAAAAAGAATGTGGCTATATGTGTAAAACGAAGAAGTGGTACTATTTGTGTTCTGACAATGATTGATATGTCATAAATATCTATGTAACCCCGTTGTACTCAAGAAACGTATAAAAATCCGTGCTGAAAAAAAAATGTTCCTCAATGCCTTTTTATTACTTGAGAGCTCATTTCTTTTTAGTGCTGAATAATATCCCATTGCCTGGATTTAACAGTTTATTTAACTATTCACCTGTTGAAGACTATTGTGGTCCTTTCCATGTTTTTGCAGTTAGGATATAAACACCTGTGTACATATATTTGTGTGGATGAGTTTTAAACTCATTTTGGTAACTATCAAGAACAATTTCAGGATTGTATGATTAAAAGTATGTTTAGTTTTATAAGAAAATGACAAATTGTCTTCCAAAGTGGCTGTATCATTTTACATCCCTACCAGCAATGAATGAGAGTTCCTGTCACTCCACATTCTGGTCAACATATGTAATCTATTTTTGCCATTATAATAGGTGTGTAGTGGTATCTTATTGTTGTTTTAACTTTCATTTCCCTATGACACATGATGTTGAATATATATTCATATGCTTATTTCTTTCTGCATATCTTTTTTGGTGAGATATATGCTCTGATCTCTTGCTTAGTCTTAAAATAGGGGTGTTATTACTTTTCTTAATGTTGAGTTTTAAGAGTTCTTTGTATATTTTGGAGACAAGTCTTGTATTATATATTTTGCAAATATTTTCTCCAAATGTGTGGCTTCTTTTCTCATTGTCTTGACAGTGTCTTTCACAAAGCAGAGGTTTTAAATTATGATAAAGTCCAGCTTGTCAGTTATTTCTATCATGGATTGTACTTTTGGTGTCATATATAAAAAGTCATGGCCAAATCTAGAGTCATCCATATCTCCTCTGTTATCTTCTAGGAGTTTTATAGTTTTCTTTTTGTTTTACATTTAGATATCTGATCCAGGTTATTATTTTTTTTTTGGTACTGAAGGTTGAAGTCAGAAGCACTCTACTTCTAAGTTATACCCCAGTCCTATTTTGGTTTTTATTTTGAAACAGAGTCTCATTAACTTACTGAGGCTGGCCTCAAATCTATGGTCCTCTTGTCTCAGCCTCCCAAGTACTGGAATTACAGGTGTGCAACACGCCCGGCTCTGACAATTTAAATTAACTATTGTGAAGGGTATAAGGTCTGTATCCAGATTCATTTCATTTTTTTTTGCATTTGGATATAGTCTTCCCATTTTTGCTATCCAGCTTGCTACATGACCATCAACATTCATTTTATAAAAGATAAAATGTTACAAGACACACACACACACATTACACAAGTAACTTACTAGTTCATGAAGAACTGTAATGTCCACTTGAAGATATAGGACAAAGACTCCAGACCTTAATTTCCAGAACATGTATCGAGCACCTACTATATCCCTGGAGTTGTGCGAGGGGCTGAAGACTCCCAGGTGCCTAAGACCCATGGCTTTCCCTAAGTCATAATCTAGAGGGAAAAACAGGCAATTTGACAAAGAGGACAAAAGATGCCAAACAGTAAAATAGAAACAAGTACAATGTGCTATGGGATTTGGGCACAGATTGATTAGTTGGGAGGAGAGAAGGAAGGTGGAATGGTACCTGGGAAGGTATTTGAGGGGAGGCATTTTAGGTGTGAAAGGAGGGGAAGGAGGTAAAATAAACAGTATGGAAAGTGCCAGAGGTGTGTGTGTGTGTGTGTGTGTGTGTGTGTGTGTGTGTGTGTATGTCTATCAAGAGGAGGATATGACTGGAATATTTTAGGCCAAGTGGCACATGGGCCTGGAAATGATGTGAAGGCCATGACCACCACATTAAGGGTTTGCCGTCCACCCTGAAAGTAGGTCTTCTTATCCCAAACAGATACTCCTATCTGCCACCATTCCCTTCCCCGCTTGTCTAGTCAGGACACCCTCAATCATGTCCTCTCCAGTACTCCCCTACACTTATCAGTGGGGCTGAAACAAAACATGAAGCCTGATGTGAATCTTGAAGTCTCTGGCAATGAAATGCATGCCTAGAGCCTCCTCTTTGTGCCCAAAGGTAGGACTACACACTGGGCTTGCTTCAGAGCAAGCTGTCATGAAAGAGTGAAGAAAAATCCAGAGGAGATGGCTATTTTGCAGTGGCAACAAACTATCTCACCAAGTGGTTGGAGTTGGCTCCATGGTCCTGGGACAAGAACTGGTTGGCACCAACAAATAAAGGAAAAAGGGAAAAAAACTGAGAAAAAACTGGGGATATTGCTCAGTGGTAGAGTGCTTGTCTAGCATGAACAATGCCCTGCATTTAACTCCCAGTACTAAAACAAAACAAACAAACAAAACAAAACAAAAAAACAAAAACAAAAACCAACCAACCAAACAAAAAAACCTGAGCAGGTGTGCCTTCTAGAAATACCTAAAGTCAGGAGGGTGGTACATGCCTGTAATCTCAGTACTTGGGAAACTTAAACAGGAAGATTCAGGTTTGAGAACAGCCTCAGCAACAGAGTGAGACTCTCACCAACCTAGCAAGACCGCTTCAACACAAAAAGTAATATAGGACTGGAGGTGTAGCTCAGAGGTAGAATACCCCTGGGTCCAACCCCAGTACTATTAAATAAATGCATAAATAAAATAAAAAAGAAGGGAATACATGAAGCAAAACTGAGGGAGAGTCTCTGCCCAGCTCCCACATTAGGGCTCCCATCATGTAAAGTACATGACCCAAAAGTCTATGGAATGATCTCTCTATCCTCAAATGGCTCACTTTTTCCAAAGTGCAGACCAGCCCAGAGCCTCATCTAGGCCCACCAGAAGCTAGTTAAATCTCTTTCTCTGTGTCCTTCCCCTTTATTCCACCCCTCAATCCCACTGAACACTAAGAGAGAGTTCCTTTTGGATGTCTGGGCAGTAAACCTAACTCATCTCCCTAGAGTATCAGAAATGACTGCTTAGGACTGCTATCACCACATCAGCCTCTGTCACTTTGGGGTTCTTTGCTTAAACAGAAGTGTAGGCCTGGACATCTCATGGTGCCTTTACATTCTGAGTAAACTGCTCAGAAAAACCAATGGTTGCTTGGTTTTTACCAATGGTGGTATAGTGTGACACAAACAACCACATGCTGGATTTTGTACTTTCTCTATAAAATAATCATTCTCCTGATATTTTATCTTTTCCTTTCTGATAATGTTAGGTTTTTAATTGATCGGATTTTACTTTCTTAGTATTCCTATAGTGAACAGTTCATTTAAGCAGATGCCCTTTACGCAGGTAGTCCTGGTTAATTAGCTGTTGTACTCCCTTTCCCTCTTTTCATGGAGCAGACCTCTACTAGGTGATTCCCACTCTGCAAATTCTCCATTAATAATTGATTTTTCAGTTAACAAAGTTCTGTTTTTAAATTAAGGAGTTGTTACTTTTTCAATACTCAGAGGCACATTCTGACAGGATTTCAGTTTCTGTGTAGCTTCCTTAATCTTTGCAACATGAAAAGCAAATTCAACAAAGCTTGTTCTGTAGTCTGTTTCAGTCTGTCTGTGACACAGGGAGGGAAGTCAAATGGTTTCCTGACAACTCAAACCTGAAGGTTTTCAGAGGAGTAAAATGTTCTTAAGAGGTTATGAGTTAGGCACGGTGGATCACACATATCATCCCAATACATGGGAGGCTGAGACAAGAGGATCACAGGTTTGAGGCAAGCATGCAGCAATTTAATAAGACCCTATTTAAAAAAACAAATAAATGGTGCTGGAGGATTAACTCAGAGGTACAACACCTCTGGGGTCAATTCCCAGTTCTACAGGAGAAAAAAAAAAAGAAAGAAAGAACTGTAACATGTAAGAATGCAATCAATATTGGCCCCATTGAGAATACCTGTCCAATAGAATCCCCCTCCCATTCTTTCCCATTCAAAATGTGTTTATCATTCCAAAGCACACTTTTCTGTGTGCTATTTAAAAAAAAGCCAGGTGTGGTGGCACATGCTTGTAATCCCAGTACTTAGGAGATTGAGACCAGAGGATCTGGGTTCATGTCCAGCTTCAGCTACTTAGTGAGGCTCTCTGCAACTTAGTGAGACCCTGTTTCAAAATAAAGAACAAAAACTAGGGCTGGGGGTGTAGCTTGGAGGTAGAATGCCCCTGGGTTCAATCCCCAGTACTGAAAAATAAATAAATAAATAAATAAATATAAATAAATAAAAAATAAAAAAATAAAAAGTGCTGGAGGAATAGCTCAGAGGTACACCACCTCTGGGGTCAATTCTCAGTTCTATAGGAGAAAAAAATAAAGAAAAGAAAGAACTGTAACATGTAACAATGCAATCAATATTGGCCCCATTGAGAATCCCTGTCCAATTGAATCCCCCTCCCATTCTTTCCCATTCAAAATGTGTTTATAGTTCCAAAACATACCTTTCTGTGTGCTACATCTGTATTCATCTTTCACATGCATGTCTTTTAGTTTCTCTATATGTATGTATAATCAATATACACTGATGATTTGCATGTATTCTCAAGTTTCATGTATATTGTATGATGTTTATGTCTTTCTGGAACCAGCTTTTCCTTTCTGCAGTTTTCTGTTGCCATCACACAAATTTTGCCTCTCTGTGTCACCTCCCCAGTCCAGCCTTTGCCACCCTATTCAGTTTACCTAAAAGAGCCAGTGAATTGAGGCTGGTTCTACTTTAGGTGAGTCTCAGATGCTTCCCCTGTTGCTCTAAACCAGTGGTCCTCAAACATTTCTGTGTATCAGAATGCCCTGGAGGGCTGATTCAAACAAAGAGGCTGATGGGGTGGTGGTGGCTTGTTGTCCATGCCTATAATTCCAGTACTTGGTACTCTGAGACAGGAAAATTGGAGATTTGAAGCCAGTTTAGTAAGACCGTGTTTCAAAATTAAAAGAGTCTATCACAGAGGTAGAATGCCCAGGGTCCAATCCCCAGTACCACAAAACAAATAAATAAATAAAGAATAAATAAAAAAAACTAGCAATGTTTTAACACTATTTTAATTCAATGTATTAACATTTCAACATGTAACCAGGATCAAAATTACTAGTAAAATATGCTATATTATTTTTCATACTCATAGAAAATCTTGAAGCAGATCAGCCTCATTTCAAGTATTTGGTAGCCATACAGGCTTGTGACTAATGTAGTTGACAGACCAGCTCTAAAGACTCATCTCTCACCTCTCTATTTATAAAAATTATTTTAAAATTGACATTTTAGTTTAGAGCTACAATAAAATAATTAAAAAGCATTTTAATTCTCCATGAGGGTAATGTGGTCAAAATAAAAAGGTAAAAGAAAAGAGGTGAGACAAAACTTTTTATCTAGCTGGGTGTGGTGGCCCACACTTGTAATCCCAATACTTGGGAGGCTGAGACCGGAGGATCCGGGTTGGAGGTCAGCCTCAGATACCCTCCACAACTTAGTGAGACCTTGTTTCAAAATAAAGAAAAAAATAGTACTGGGGGTGTACCTCAGAGGTAGAATGCCCCTGGGTTCAATCCCCAGTACTGAAAACAAATATAAAACAAACAAAAAACTTTTTATCTAAATAAAATAGGCTTATGTTTCTCTTTATTCTTACAAAACCAATTCTTAATATAACTAAAGTCTTAAATTTAACTTTATCAAACATTGCTAAATACACTTGTAACAAGTAAGAGGAAAGACAAATATCATTGGATATCACTCTTGGAGTGATGAATTTTAGAATGATATCAGTGTTGAAATTCATATGAGCTTCTGAAAAACAAAATAACCTAAAAGCAGTAAACAACAGAATCTTTCTTCTTTCTCCATTTTCTTTTTATTGCTCCTAACTGTAGGATTAAATGAGAGAAAATGAACAGTTATACAACATTAATCTGTACCAGTGACATTTTAAATGTATTAGCTGTATGTGTATCTTCTGCATTGGTGTGCTCTACCTCAAGTAGAGAACATGTTCTCCTCTTGTAACTTGCATGCTTAGATATGAGGGTGCTTGTACAACTGATGGGTTCAATTATGTGATCACACCAAACTTGACTTTCTCTTGCTTAACACCAAAAATGCTTGAGGTTTTCTGGGTGGTAGTGGTGGTGGTGATGGTGGTGGTGGTGGTGTGTGTGTGTGTGTGTGTGTGTGTGTGTGTGTGTGTGTGTGTGTCTGTGTTTTTACTTGAGAGGCCATTTGGGGATTTAAATAAATCTCTGGGGGTTTAAAAGCCTGGCTGGTTCAACAAATGGTACCCCCTTACTCTCCCAGACCCTTGGTTTCCTTATCTACCACGTGAGAAAGATGGTATTTTGAAATACACAACCATGAACATGAGAAAAGAAATACTGATATTTAAATATACTCAAAGGCAAAATATACCTTAAAGCTTCATTACCAATTCAGTGATAAAAAATCATACTATAACTGTTTATTTTCTATTGACTGAAATAAAATATAATCATCTGGAGCTAAATGTCTATTTAGTTATTAACCCTTCAATGTGGTCCTACTTGAAATTCTTAACTTTTACTATCAGCAGTCCCATTGTAAAAACCCTTAACAGGATCCTAGTTAGTATAGGAGTCTCTGTTTCTGTATCTGAGGAATGAAGGCCCCACTAGTCCCTGGCCCAGCCACTTTAGCTGCTGCTTTTAGTAGCTCTTTTCTAAACAGATGCTGGTCTCAGGTTTGAGGTCTGATATATTTACCACCTGTAAGTACTCTTACAGCTAGCAGATAGGACACAAGGCCTCACAAGAACAGTTGAGTAGCCATGAAGTATATTTCAGAATACATTTCCTTTTATATTACTAGGTGCATGAGTATTCTAGTAGCATTCAAATTAGGTTAAATTGAATTTTTAATGTAAATTAATGTTATCAATGCATTTATTTTAGTGTAATTTTAAATAAACATTTAATTTACTAGAATAATAAAAATAATTTTTGTAGTAACAGGTAAACAGCAGGAATGCTGAGTGACACTTAAAGCTCTGTGCAGATACCTGGATTTTCTAGGGCTGCCACCTGCTGGGTTCAGCTCCTTTTCAGGTCTTTCTTCTCCTTGTTTGTTCTCCTTCTCTTCTTCCTCCTCTGCTTCCGTCACTTCTTCACCTCCAAAGTCTTCATTCCAGTTATCATACTCATATATAGTTATTTCTTTGGTGAAGAATAATACAGACTTTGGGACCAGATACTCAATGCAAACAAGCCCAATGCATAACCAGTAGCACCACCCATGCTGTACCCTCTGGAGAAGCAGGAAGACAGAAATAACTAAGAATAGCTAGGCACCTTGCTGCTGGTGGTTATAACCCTTCCATGGCCCTCGATTTTCTGTTAATTTATCATTTCCATAGTGACATTTTCCCAGGAAATCTCCCACCCAATACTGCTGATTCCTTCTCCTTTGAAAAAGAAGGTATGGTGTCATTGGGTCGGCTTGCATTCTCTATGTTTTGGTCAGAATGTTTTTTGGGAAAATATTTGTTTGCCTCGATGATAAATAATATTGTGAAGCTGAATATTTTTTCAACCCCCTCAGTATTCCTTTTTACTAAATACTCCAAAATTAGCCCACCGCTTGTGACGGTCAATTTTCTTTTTTTTTTTTTTTTTTTTTTTTTTTTTTTTTTGCGGTACTGGCGATTGAACCCAGGGGCATTCTACCTCAGAGCCATATACTCAGTCCTATTTTACTTTTTATTTTGAAACAAGGTCTCACTAAGTTGCTGAGGACTTCACTAAGTTGCTGAGGCTGTCCTTGAACCTGTGGTCCTTCTGTCTAAGCCTGAATTTACAGGCATGTGCCAGCACAGCCTGGCCTAGGGGTGGGGGATCAATATTCTAAGAATCTTTACACTTTTAAAAGCTGTGAACCGAAACTGAGGTATATCATTTGCTTGTTATTTTCCTTCAGGCTCCCTTCTATTTCCTCTCGAACTTCCTTCTGAGCCCTTATTTCCCACTGACCCTCATCTGTGTGATCATAAACTAAATTGATAATCTTAGTTCTTGTTAAATAGGAGGGCCGAAGGCAGCCTATATTTTCTCAAAGCTGTAAAGGTCATTATAGAATTGAACTTCTACTCTGGCACATTTGGCCTTCATTTGGATGAAGGCTCGATCCACCACCTCCCCACCCAAGGCCACAGCCTCCCAGCCTCCTGGCTGTTGCCCCAACAGCTAAAGCCTCACTCACAGCCCCAGCGCCCGTTTCTCACCCCTCACATCTGTGATCTGCACTATGATGTCCTCTTCCGGCTCCTCCTCTGCCTGCTCCAGTGAATCCAGTGCTCCAGTGGCGCTATCTGTTGATTCCTCCAGCTCCAAGTTGGGGGCCGCGGAGGGCAGGCTCAGGCCCAAGCCCAGGCCTAGGTCCTCGCCTTGGCCTTCTTCTTCCTCCTCTGAGGATGCGGCCATCACTTTGGGCCTCTGGGGCACCGGCAGCTCATCCGAGCTGTCGGAAGCTGGAGAGCGGGGTCGCACCATCGCGTGGCGGCGGAAGGGCTGGATCAGGATGTGGTTATTGTAGATGCGGTGCAGAAGGAAGAGGACCAAGTCCAGGAATGTGAACCGGAAAAGCCAACCACAGAGAACTGTTAAGCATCTTTAACCTTGTCCTGACTTGCCACCAGGTCCCCTCCCTCCTCCTCAGTTAGCGCTGTTCTCCACGTACTCCTCGGAATCCCTGTCCCCCTGGCTCTGGCCAGGACCAGGGCCTAAGAACCCTCTTTTACCTCAAGATCTCCCCTGGGCCCTTGGACCACGACCAACTAGGGCTCCGCGACTTCGGCTTCCCGGGCGAATTGGTTAGACATCGCCCCCTTCTGGGCGGGAGTCCCACTCCAGTCACGTGACCCACTCTCCTTTTGGGCTTACCTGGCTGTCTTGATCTTCTTGGGTCTGGTCGTGATCCCCAGTGGCAGACATGACGCCAGTTGGTACCTCAACTGGACTGCAGTAGCGCTGGGGTGAGGTGAACGGTGAATAAAAATGATGGCTACCTGGCAAGCTACCGCTGAAGGGAGGCGGTTGACAGTGAGGCCTGATGGGAAGGGAGGGGGAGGGGTTCTGGGAGAGATAACTGTTTAGGGGACAAAAGTCTACAGTAGTACCTGAGGAGGCCCCACAACACAAAGAACAGGGGTGTGATCCCTAGAGCTGGCGACCAGTGATGAACTTCAGAAATATTCCACTTGATAGGTGCACCTGTCATGCATGAGGCACATCAACGCTGCACCTCAGAAATATTCCACATGACAGGTGGCAGGGGCGTGGTTATAAAGGGTTAACAATGGGCTGTGTGCCCTCATAGCAAGCTCTAAGCTCATTTGTTGAAAAGTGAAGATTGACATGCCCTGTATCCAATGAAGGATCAAGGCCTCTAGGTTCTAAGACTCCTCAGAATTGCCTACTGTTTCTTTGCGTCCTTAGTGACCAGTGCTATTTTTAGGTCCACACCAGTCTTGCCATTTTAATTTTATGATTATGGGCAAAGTATAGTGGTCTGGTGTGTAGGTAAACATGGAGCATGTGTTCAATGAGTAGTTCACTGATAACCACCTGACAATAGCTAATGCAGGTAGGGATGGAGTCATTAAAATGTTGTATAGTTCAGACCTTGATGGTAATAAAAACTTCCCAAGGAGAGATTGATTAGATTTTGGATGACATATTGTTGTTAAAGCTATTTCAAAAAGAATGGGTAAAGTTGAAACAGATGCAGTCAAAACTGAGTGCTGAAGAGGTGGTAAATGACAGGTACTGGAAGGCACTGAATGAATCTTGCCCAATTCACTACATACTCCAAAAGAATGAAAAAAAGTGATATCTTTTTTTTTTTTTTTGCGGTACTAGGGATTGAACTCAGGGGCATTCTACCTCTGAGCTATACCCCCAGCCCTATTTTTTATTCTTTATTTTAAAACCGGGTCTCACTAAGTTGCAGAGTGCCTCACTAGGTAGCTGAGGCTGGCCGCGAACCCGGATCCTCCGGTCTCAGCCTCCCGAATGTCATTTTTTTTAAGTACTAGGCTTGCAGACTATGAAAAATGGTGAATCAGAGGAACCCACAGCATTGTAGCAGCTCCCTGAAAGTGAATTAAAACAGTAGATCTATACACCAAACTGAGGTATGAAGACTTTTGGGAAAAAGTGGTGGGAAACTCTAAGCTAGCAACCAGATGTCTTAGTCAGCAGTCTCACAATTATAATGTAAAAGATCTGACCATATAACTTAGAGGAAGGAAGATTTATTTCCTCACAGTTTCCTTGGGGGATCTGGGTTTAGTCCAAGTGAGGCCTGAGACAGTAGATCTCAAGGCATGATAGCAGGAAACAGAGAAAGCAGCGGGAGCCTTTGCTCTCACATCATAGAGGCTGGGAGAGAGAGAGAGAGAGAGAGAGAGAGAGAGAGAGAGAGAGAGAGAGAGAGAGAGAGAGAGAGAGAGAGAGAGAGAGAGAGAGAACCAATATATAATCCCCAAGGCTACACCCCCAAGGACCCTTCCTTAGCAACTAAACCTTTTTTCCAATATTGCTACTTTGTTTCAGTGAGGGCTGGGGGTAAGGGCATTCTAAATCGAAACCATTACACAGGCAAAGCACAAAAATACTAGATTCTAGACTGGAAAGAACATTAATTAAGGAAACAGGGCAACAGCCTCAAGGGTGCTATGGCTTGGTAAGGGAGGGGAACAAGTTGAAAGACATTCTCCCCAGAGCTTAAGAAAACTAGAAGCTGACCAAGATACTTGTGATCTAAATAAAGAATAAGCTCAGAAAATCTGAACTGACCTATCTGGGAGAAAGTCCTGGAGCCCTCCAGCTTGAGGGAGTCTCAGCATTCCCCAAGGAGAGGTGCTTGGTGTGGGAAGTAGAGACCTTGAAGAAATGCTTTTGTTTGGACTTTGAGAGTCAGTAGCAAACTAGGAATTCCTGCAGAATATTATTGTTTTATAGAGCTCTTTGTTTTATTGTTCTTTTTTTTTGTTTTCCCTTTCTGTTTTGTCCCTATATTCAGTATATACTTCCTTTTTGACTATCTAAGATTAAACAGCCACTTAGGGTCTACTAGATTAGTGGAAGAACATACAATGAGACAATCTGAACATAGAAAAGAGACAAGGACTCAGTCTAGGGAGAAATTCAGAGTAGTCAGTTGATTGGGTTAGGAGGTAGGGAAAAAAGGTGATGTCCATTTGAAACTGGCAGTTTGATTTTTTAGAATAAAGAATGTGGCTGACTAGAGCAGGCAAATCATGATGGAAAGCAGAAACTCCTCTGTCACTTATTCCAAACACAGAAAGGGCTGGAGGGTAAAGTAATGAATTCCATACACTTCCTCCCAGCATACCATCAGGTTGTCTTGGAGCCAGCTTAGATCAATCTACAGACAGCACAGGCTAAGGAGCTGGCCATCAGTCTTGTCAGACTTGCACTATCACCTCAAGATGAAAGAACGAAGCCATTTTGAGGGTGAAATCTGTTCTTAAATAGACAACAACCCCTGGCCATCCACCCAGACCAGCAGAGTTGTTCAGGCAGGGAGGGGGCTGATCTCAGCATACTGTCTTGCCAAATAAGTTTGGCCAGTGTAGGACAAGGCTGAAAGACACACACACACACACACACACACACACACACACACACACACACACACGTATCACAGAAATTTCCACACAGTGCAGTTTCTCAATATCTCTAGAAAGAATATTGGAATATTGAGCATCTATATGATAAGAATGACATAAACTGACATTAACAAATTTCTAATATACCCCACAATTTTTTGTTTTAGTGAACCTTAGGGGGAGGGAGGGGGAGGGAACGGGAATGGGGAGGGAATCGGGGAAGGGGTCAAATGAGAATTGTGTGCAAATATGTTGTTAACAATTTGTACTTAACAAAGATGTACGCTATATTGCACGAATTACTACAATAAAAATTAAAAAATTAAAAAAAAAATAAATAAAATGTCAGGCAGCAAAAAAAAAAATAAAAAAAAATAAAAATCAGATGATGAAAAAAAAAAAAAAGATTCCTAATTCTATGCATCAGGTCAATTAATCAGATCTTTTCAACACTTATTCTTTTTCACTCCTATTTCAATTCCTACCCCCTCTTGCATCTGTTTTTACTCTCCATATTTTAACTTCTGTTTCCTTTCCCTCCCTCAATCTTTTTCTTTCTTCTCTTCTTTCCATTATTTTTATTTATTCCATTTTCCTATTCAATTTAAGACATACTTATTTATTCATAATCTATTCAGCCTAGTCTACATTATTTCAGAGTTGTAGAAGTCATTGGTAATCACATTTATATCAATATACACTGTTGATATATGGTTTTCTCTTTAAAATACCACTGTCACTAATGGGGGACCCTCTCCTTTTAAAGAGTTGTTGTGGTACAAATCTGTAATTCTAGTATTTGGGAGGCTAAGAGAACGATTGCAATTTTGAGGCCAGCCTCAGCAACTTAGACTCTGTCTCAAAATAAAAAGGGTTGGGGGTATACTTCAGTGGTGGAGTTCCCCTGAATTCAATCCTCAATACCACACACAGAAAAGGAGTATTGAGTATTATAATTAATGTATCAATTATGATGAGAGCACGTGTTAAAGGTAAGATATACCTGCAAATCCAGGTCTTATAATAAAGAGATCTACTTGCCAAAGGATTCCAACATAAAAGAGGAAGAATGATATATCTAAATAGATGTGCAAATCTAAGTCCTCTGAAAATGGGAAGAAACAGGCTAAAAAGACACTTCCAAAAATTGACAATCTACCAATAACAATCTGCTGAATTTGAAGAAATTGTAGAGAGAGAATTCAGAAAGTTGGCTACTAAAATGATCAATTAACTAAAAGAATAAATTAATAGAGAAAATATAGAATGTGAAAGAACACTTGAATAAAGAAATTGAGATTATGAAATAGAACCAAGCAGAAATCCTAGAAATAAAGACTCAATAAATAAAAAAAAATAGTAGAAAGTATCACCAATAAATTACACCACATGGAAGACAGATATTCAGGCATTGAAGACAGTGTCAATCAGTAATAAAGAAAAGACAATAAGAGACCATGATAAGAATATTCAAGAAATTTAGGACATAAAGAGAGCAAGCCTAATAATAATTGGCATAATTGAAGGTCTCAAGGTATGAGCCAAAGGCATAGATAATTTTTTATTTTTTTTCCGGTACTGGGGATTGAACTCAGGGGCATTCTACCTCCGAGCTATACCCCTAGCCCTATTTTTTTATTGTTTATTTTGAAACAGGGTCTCACTAAGTTGCGGAGTGCCTCACTAGGTAGCTGAGGCTAGCCTGGAACCCAAATCCTCCTGTCTCAGCCTCCCAAATGCTGGGATTACAAGTGTGCACCACCACGCCCAGCTTGGCATTGATACTTTTTTGAATGAAATAATATCAGATAAATTTCTAAATCTTGGGAATGAGATGGAAAAAATTTCTAGAATCAAAAGAAAATAGAGATACAACATGCCAAAATGTCTGGGACATGATAAAAGTATTTTTTTTTGTGGTGCCTCTGAGCTATACCCCAGCCCTATTTTATTCTTTTTATTTTGAAACAGGGTCTCACTAAGTTGTGGAGGGCTTCACTAAGCTGCTGAAGCTGGCCATGAGCCTGTGATCCTCATGTCTCAGCTTCCTTGACAATGATGCCCAAAACTTTTGTTGTAGGAAAGACAGCCTTTTCAATAAGTGGTACTGGATAAAATGGATATCCATATGTAGAAGAGTAAAACTAGATTTTTGTTATGATTTGGCTATAGAATGTCTCCTAGAAAAGCTGTTTCCTAGCCCCAATGTGAATGGTGTCCCTCTGTGCACCCTGCTGCCACTGCCATTTCAGAGCCAGCCCTATGGACTGAAATGTGAGAAAATCTTTGCCAGACATTCTTCTGACAGAGGACTAATATCCAGAATATATAAAGAACTCAAAAAAACCAAAATAACCTAGCCAATATATGGATAAATGAACCAAACAGTCACTGCTCAAAAGAAAAATACAAATAATTGACAACTATATGAAAAAATGTTCAATATCCTTAGCAATCAAACAAATACAAATCAAAACTATATTGAGATTTCTTCTCATTATAGTTAGAATGGCAATCCTCAAGAACATGACTAGTAATGAATGCTGACAATGATGTATGGAAAAAGGAACACTTACATAATGTTGGGGGAATTATAAATAAGTAGAGCCACCATGGAGATCAACCACCATGGTTGTTTCTCAAAAGACTAGAAATGGAGCCATCACATGACCAGCTATATCACTATATATCTCTCAAAATGAATTAGTCAGAATACTATAATGATATATATCCACACATATATGCATATAAACATGCATACCCATGTTTATAGCACAAACCTAGGTGTCCATCAATAGATGAATGGATAAGGAAAATGTAATATATACACAATAGATTTTTATTCAATCATAAATAAGAACAATATTATATCATTTTCAGGAAAATAAACTAAACTGGAAAACATCATGTGTTATAGTATGGATACAGAATGTCCCCCAGAATCATGTGTTGGCAATGCAACCATGTTCAAATATGAAATAATTGAATCATGAGGGCTCTAACTTCATCAGTGGATTAATCTCCTGATGGACTTATAATGTGAATGGACATACTGGGTGGTAACTATAGCTAAGGAGGGGTATGGGTGTAGGAGGTAGGTCACTGGAGGTGTAGCCTTGATGATTGTATCTGTCTCTTGATACTTCCTGTCTGTTTCCATCCTGCCATTAACTGAGTAGCTATCCTCTTCCATGCCCTGCCACCATGATGTTTCTGCATTGGAGCCAGCCAACCATGTATTGAGCCTCTAAAACCATTAGCGAAATCAACCTTTCCTCTTCTAAGTTGTTCTTGTCAGGTATTTTTGTCATAGCGACACAAAAGCTGACTCATATCATGCTCAGTGACAGACTCAGAAAATCAAGGGTTGCATTTTTTATTTCATATGTAGAAGCTAAAGAGAAAAAAGGAAAGTAAAGTTACCTCATGAAAATTAGAAGCAAGGCCAATAGAATACTGAAAGGGCAGCTGGGTATAGTGGCACACACTTGTAATCTCAGTACTTGGAAGGCTGAGACAGGAGGATCACAGGTTAGCAGGAAGCCTGTGCTACTTAGTGAGGCCCTCTGCAACTTAGTGAGATCTTGTTTCAGAATAATAAAAAATGGGGCTGGGGGTATAGCTCAGACTTATAATGTTCCTGGGTTTAATCCCTTGTACTGCAAAAAAAAAAAAAAAAAAAAAGAAAGAAAAAGAAAAAATCAGGGAAGGGAGGAAGAGAGGGAAAGGGAAGGTATGAGAAAACAATAGACCAAATAATGTTATGTAAATGTGTTAATGTATCACCCTGAATCTCACTATCACATACAATTAAAACGCACCAATAAAAAAATTAAAAAGAAGATACAATGCAAATCGGTCTTTTTTGTCCAAGTCCATGGAATTTTTCATTACATCATGCTCTGTTCTTGTTTAGTTTTGTGTTGGGGTTCTCATTTGAATATTGTGTTATAAAGGGTGATCAGGGTAGTGTGGGAAAATATGCTAGTGGTAAAGATCAACTAAATTAATACTTTATATATCTTAGATGTATTGTGTAAAGCCTGAAATACATCTTCTTTGTCCTTAATATCCTTGCAACCTAACTGAACAGCTTAATGGTAATTTATATTCAGTTTGTATAATTTTACATGGTAATGTTTTTCACTTAATTCATTAATTTGTAATTTCTGGATTTAAATGGAATGAGTTTCTAATAAAAGTGTATGCTAATCTATTTAAAAAAAAAAAGGACCAGGTCATCTCATAAGAGTTAAGCATGTAAGACATCAAAACGGCAGGCTTCCTAGTAGGTTTCTGAGACACAGACCAAGACTTTTCTTGATTTCAAGACTTACTCAGAACTTCAAGTGTGAGTCAGAAGGTAATGGAGAAATTGACTTTTATTTTATATTCATCCTGTAAAAATATTTTGTAACACTAATATTAGTTTTTGAAAAATAAAAATATATTTCATGTATTACATTTAAGAAAGTTAATAACATTAAACACATCAAGGAGAGCAGGGACTTTTTTTCTCTTGCATCAACTCAACCAAATTAAAATTTTTCTATTTTTCTTCTGATCCCATCTCAAAATTGGAGCATGATGTTATTATAAGTCATGGTTTATATCTTGAAGGCAATGTAGAAAATCTCAAATCCAAAATCCTCATTATAAAGGCAGCACAACTGAGGCAGAATTTCAATATGTGGTATAGAGTAGGCTTTGATATTTGAGTCCTGATGTGATCTGGGGAAAACCACTTATTTCTAGGCCTCAGTGTTATCATCTGTGAAGTTAGGACAGTGATTATCTGGCTACCTCACAAGTTTGTTCTGAGAGCGAAATATACATGTATACCACTACATCAATAATAATTTTTGCCCATTCTCTAATTTGTGAAGAGCTATCAAATAATCTAATTTGCTTCTGAAGGAATCCATTTTTCCTAGATATGTGGAGTTATATATATCTTCCCTGGTCAAATTTGTACCTTGCCTTTAGCTAATTCAGTGAGATAGGTAGATGGGTTTGTCATGGGAAAATATGATAATTCCATGGTGTTCTTGCTTCTGTGGCAGAAAAGAATTTCAGCATGTGCCAGTCAGCCAGTCAGAGACAAAGACAGAGGTTTATTTAGGAAAGTGAGGAATATGAGTTTGAGGGAAAACACAGGCAATATCAAGAGGAAGAGAGCCAGTGTGTGTGTGTGTGTGTGTGTGTGTGTGTGTGTGTGTGTGTGTGTGTGTGAGAGAGAGAGAGAGAGAGAGAGAGAGAGAGAGAGAGAGAGAGAGAGAGAGTTTTCTTGCTGCCTTTACATTTCTTTTATAGAACCCCCATAAGGGGATGAGTAGAATCTCATAGCAGGGGTAGAGGCCTCAGACTTATTAATCCTCACATTCCTGACATCAATGGGTAGTGGTAGGTGATGCCTGACCTTGTCCCTCTTTATGGATCCTTTGTTTACTAAGCATCTCAGGTGGGGAGAGGGACCATTGTGATTAGGGGTGTGGGCTCATTGAGGCTTTTGCTTAAGATAGAACACAGATCCTGTAGGGTGGAGTTAAAGATATGAAGTTTCTAGATTTTTAAAAAATATATTTTCCCTCTACCCCCACCGCCATCCTCACACTGCAGGGGCTCAGTGGACCATTCGTATTCACGGCTTTGAAACATTTAATTGTCTTTCCATTAAGGAGCCATGGATACTTTTAAGTGTATTGAGTATCTTTACAGCAAGATATAGATAACCAGAGGGACCCACAGCATAAGCTCCAGTGCCTCTGCCTGCTTCAGTTGTCCTAGGGTTCAGTTACATCTTCTGCAACTCTTGCATGGTTTGTTCTGTGTTCCATATTGTTCTGAGGCTCACTTGGTCTTGTTAACTTTTGAACTACATGACGCTTAGCATGCTTCCTCATTTATAAAACTGACCAACAGCATCCACTACCATGGCGGGAACATGATAACCATAACATGCTTTCTAGGTCTTAACTTAGTCATTGTTAAATAACTTTAATTATAATTAATATATGAAAAATGTTGCGGTGGATTTAATTAAGAAAAAAGAAAAGGAAAAGAAAAATTAACATTACATTGAAATCCTTATATCCAGATAACATTCAATGTATATTTCTCTCCATGTTCAT
The DNA here is from genome assembly GCA_004027655.1 of Graphiurus murinus. NCBI lineage: Eukaryota > Metazoa > Chordata > Mammalia > Rodentia > Gliridae > Graphiurus > Graphiurus murinus. Next base: position 34,677 of record PVLC010006887.1, read on the forward strand.
TTCTTCCCTCCTCCCATTCTCAGCAAAATCATACTATTAATAGTATCCTTAATCCATAGTGTGAGATTAACATTTCAGTTGATTTTTATTTTAAGCAACTCACCTATAGCACCATTTGTTTACTAATTCCTACCTTCTATATTCAGGTGTAGTCATGTTCTCTTTAGCATCTATAAAAATCGATGAAATGCAGCCGGGCGTGGTGGCGCACGCTTGTAATCCCAGCATTCAGGTGGCTGAGACCGGAGGATCCGGGTTCTCGGCCAGCCTCAGCTACCCAGTGAGGCACTCCGCAACTTAGTGAGACTCGGTTTCAAAATAAAGAATAAAAAATAGGGCTGGGGGTATAGCTCGGAGATAGAATGCCCCTGAGTTCAATCCCCAGTACCGCAAAAAAAAAAAAAAAAAAAAAAATCGATGAAATGCAAGAGAATACTCATCTTCTTTCCAAATTTTGGAGCTAGAAAGCGTTTACTGAGTCATAGCCCATTCTTTTTCAAGTATGAAAACTAAGGCCTAGAGAAGCACACTGGCTTGTCCAAGGTCATACTCCATTTTTTTTTTTTCTTTTTTTGGTACTGGGGATTGAACTCAGGGGCGTTCTACCTCTGTGCTATACCCCCAGCCCTATTTTTTATTCTTTATTTTGAAACAGGGTCTCACTAAGTTGCAGAGGGCCTCACTAAGTAGCTGAGGCTGGCCGAGAACCTGTGATCCTCCAGTCTCAGCCTCCCAAGTACTGGGATTACAAGTGTGCGCCACCACGCCTAGCCATACTCCTTAATGGAGTAGTGAGAAATAGAACTATTATCTTCTGATCTTTGATCTGAAGTTGAGCTAGGCCTACTTCTTATATATATACCTTTAGGGGGCAACTTGACATCATAAAGATAATTAACCAGATAAGTAAACGGCTTTGAATTTAGGGTCTCTGAAAGTGGGGCCAGACTGCCCTCCTGATTCCCAATCAATCAGGAAATATTAAATGCTTATATGCAATGCCTTTTGAAAGACCTTGAAAAGGATGGAAATGTAGCTGTTGCTGTCGCTAGCAACAGGGATCACAAAGTCTAGGTAGGAGAAATGACTGCATATTGAAAATGGAGAAAAAAACAAAAACAAAAACAAAAACCAGTAGCTCCTAACATTTAGAGCTGGCCTGGCATTCACAGCTAGGCCATCCTATTCTCCTACAGGATACAAACTATCTCATAGAACACCAACATCAGACAAGATAACTCTGTGACAAAGATAAAAAAAAACAACAAAGTTAACTTCATAATTTCACTTAAACAGAGATAAAAATGAGGTCACAAAATATTAAAATATTAAAGATCTCTTCTTTACCAGTTAAAGTTTTATCCTGGGTCTAGTCTCCTCTCCTTATAGATAAGATTTATTTGTATTGAAATACCAATCAGAATTGCCCCCATTTTCTGATACCATTTAATCTGGAATAACTCCCCATTTCTGATGTGGTATCTCCTCTTATTGGGTTCTTGTCCAGTGGATTTCGACAAATGAAGTCCAAGAACTAATGAAGGGTATAGAAATATGTAAGTTTATTTATAAGCCAAGGAAAGATAGAAAATGAAAATAACTCCTCTAACACAGGAGGAGGGGTCCCCCAAAGAGAGTAACTGCTGAAATTCATGGGTGGTGAGCTTTTATACCTCATTGAATTTCCCCATCTGCTCTTTTATGATTGATCAGAATTGTGACTTGGGGACTTAATGTCTTTTGGCCATTTTCAGTCCTTAATTTGAATCATTATCTCATAGGCTGATGGGCTCTAATCTCCTGTTGTCACTTGTCTGCTCACCTTCTCCATCCTGTTTACATAGGTTGTTCTCAGAATGCAGCCCATAGAAGGTGCTGAAGTTTTGTTTTGATTTCCATAGTCCTTGTCTGGTCATTGTTTCCTTTATATCTTATTAATCTTCCCTGTTTTTGTTCTTTATAGATGACTTCTATAATCCTTTCTGTTCCCAGGTCCTCTGTCCTACATCACTTCCTGAAAAACTTCCCCAAATCACCAAACCTCTTACTGGGATACCACATCGTTTCCCATGGTGTGTGTTCTTTATTGATGCAGTGAATAATAAACTCAAATTGTTCAACCAGAGGGATGTTCCTGGTAGTGTTTGACTGGAGGGAATTGACAGTGTAAACCATTTCTGCTTTTATACTGTAATATATGGACTCAGTCAAGTGAGTCTAGAGGGACTGTGTAGAGACAAGAATCAATCACAATCAGGGCTTTTCTCAAGACAGATTTTCCAGAGGAGAGAAGACTTGGGCTCAAAAGATGGGCAACATGCCCTTAACTGAGGATGACAGTAAAGGTAGGACATTATCCCTACATGGGCCTTGTTAAAATGTGTTCATAGCTGGGCATAGTGGTACATTCCTCTAACCCAAGTATCTGAAAGGCTTATGCAGGTTCGAGACCAGCCTCAGCAACTTAGTGAGAACCTCAAAAAATTAATAAGACCTGTTTCAAAATTAAAAAAAAGGGCTGAGGGTGTAGATTGTCTGTAAAAAGCTCCTGGGTTCAATACCCAATAAAAAAGACCCTCCCAGCCGGGCATGGTGGCACACGCTTGTAATCCCAGCATTCGGGAGGCTGAGACCGGAGGATCCAGGTTCGAGGCCAGCCACAGCTATCTAGTGAGGCACTCTGCAACTTAATGAGACTCGGTTTCAAAATAAAGAATAAAAAATAGGGCTGGGGGTATAGCTCGGAGGTAGAATGCCCCTGAGTTCAATCCCCAGTACTTCAAAAAAAAAAAAAAAAGACCCTCCCCAAACATATGCTCATAACCTCAGTGAAGACTAATACTTGGGGTAGGGGAAGGAAGTGATGTTGCCTCTACCTAGAAGACCACCTATAGAATTTGATAAAAATCCGGGGGGTGAGGAAGATGCCTAATAAGCCATCCCTGTTTTCTACTGCAATTCTATGACCAAGGCTGCCTCTACTTTTTCTTAGCAAAAATGATTACCCCTAAGGGTATATTTTTATATGATATCAGAGTACTCCCACTTTCTTTACCTCCTTTCCGTCTCTACACAGCCATTGCTCCACAACTCTCAATAGGACCATCAACCTTCACTTTAGAGGAGACAGTGTATATTAAAACAACAACAACAACAAAAACAAACACAAAAATCAAAACCATGCAAGTGTCTTTCTAGGTCGTGAAGAGCTGGGCTGTAAACCTTGAGGCTGCAGGACAAATTCCCCAGGCTGTAGTCATTCACTCATTCACTTTTATATACCTTGAATTATGTTAGATGTTAAGTGCTTAAGATCCATGGCTTGCTCTATATAGTTCATGCTTTCTAGGGGAAGACCTGGTTGATAATAAAAGGTGTCAAATGCTCTGACAGAGATGAGTGTAAGGTGCTATAAGAGCTCATGAGAGAGAATTTTCAACTAAGGCGAAGAGGATGGCATGGGAGGTTGGTTGGTAATTAGAAAGGAGCTGAAGAGGAAGCATTTCAGCTGGGTCCTGAACTTAGGAGTTCAGATGGCAGTAAAGATGGGGTGAAAGCCACTGTAGTTGAAGGAACCAGCAAGTAAGTGTCAGAGGTGTGTGTGTGTGTGTGTGTGTGTGTGTGTGTGTGTGTGTACTCGTCTAGGGCAATGAAATAATTAGAGAATTAGGAAGGATGGCAGATGGGGCTATGAATGATTCTTTAATGAGTTTGTCTTTTAATTTAAAAATTAGATCTTACTCCCAACTACTGAGATAGTGACAGAGTTAGACTAGGGTGTGGTGTATTTAAGAACACATAGGATAGGCTAGAGATGGAGCTCATTGGTAAAGCTCTTGTCTAGCATGTGAAAGGCTCTTATTTTAATTCCTAGCACCACACCCACATACACAAGAAGTAGGATAAAGAAGGGGCCTCCAAAGATCTTTACAGCAAATATCTTTATCTACACTTTTTCTCTATAAAAGTAATGCATATTTTCTGTCAACAGATTGAAAGTAAAGATTAGCCAACACAGAAAAGTGAAAATCACAGTATTTTACTCATATAAATCAAAAGGCTTAATAAGCCAATGGAAAAATGAGCAAAGGACTTGGATATATAAGTCCTAAATACAAATAGTTTTGAAATATATAGGCAAATTACTTTTAAACATATGAGTAGATACACAAGCTCAATACAAACTAAAATTGTATTGAGGTAATGATAATCATCAGAATTTAAGTGCTTATTATAGATTAGGCACTCTCAAATTTACCATGGTTTGACAGGAGTTTTCACCTTTACAGTGGTGCAAAAGTGATATATACTAAATGGAATCCATACTTTGAATTTTTATTTATTTACTTTTATTGGTGCATTGTAGTCTCACATCATAATGTAATTCAGAGTGATAGTGACATACATGCACACAACACTTGGTGAGCTTCACCTGGCTCCCTCCCTACTTCCTCCTCCCCTTCCCTATACAAGATACTGAGATTGACATTAGTATTTTTACATATGTACATAACATCAGTGGAAGTGTTTCCTTCATTAATTCTCACTCCCCCTTCCCTTAGATCCTCTTCATTGCTCCATTGGGATTTCTCCTCCTTTATCTAAAGTCCTTCTGGTATCCTGATTATTCCCTAGCTTCCACATATGAAAGTATATGACCCTTCATATTCTGTGACTGGCTAATTTCACTTAACATAATGTTCTCTAAAGGTCCAACCATTTTACTGCAAATGACATAATTTTGTTCCTCTTTATTGCTAAGTAGAATTCCATTGTGTGTATATCCCATAATTTTGTAATCCGTTCATCTATTGATGGATATCTATTCCATAATTTGGCTGTTGTTCATTGTGCTGCTATAAACATGGATATGCATATATTACTATAATATTCTGATTTCAGTCCTTTTGGAAAGATACTCAGGAATGGTATAGCTGGACCATATGGTGGATCTATTCCACTTTTGTAGGATGGTCATTTTGATAATATTTATTCTGCCTCTCTAAGAACATGGGAGATTTTTCAATCTTCTAAGTTCTTCAATTTCTTTCTTTAGTGTTTTATAATTTTCATTGTAGAGGTCTTTTACCACCTTGGTTAGATTTATTCCTAGGTATTTTATTGTTTTTGAGATTATTATGAATGGAAGTGTTTTCTGCAGTAGATTTATGGTTGGCATATAGAAAAGCTACTTATTTTTTATACATTTATTGGTACATATAGTTTCACATCATAATGCAGTTAATAGTGATAGTGGCATACATTTTTTGCGGTACTGGGGATTTAACTCAGGGGCATTCTACCTCTGACCTACACCCCCAGCCCTATTTTATTCTTTACTTTGAAACAGAGTCTCACTAAGTTGCAGAGGGCCTCACTAAGTTGCTGAGGCTGGCTGCGAACCTGTGATCCTCCTGTCTCAGCCTCCCAAGTACTGGGATGACAAGTGTGTGCCACCACACCCAGCTATGATTTTTTTTTTAATATTAATTTTGGTATCCTGCTATTTGGGCGAATTTGTTAATCAGCTCTAGAAGGCTTTTGGTTGACTTTCTGGCATCTTCTAAGTATAGGATCATGTCATCTACAAATAGATAATTTGGGTTCTTTTTCTATTTGTATTCCTTTGATTTCCTTTTCTTGCCTTAATACTCTGGCTAGAGTCTCAAGTACAATATTGCAAAGGACTGGTGATGATGGGTATCTTTGTCTTGTTCCTAATTTTAAAGGGAATTCTCACAGTTGGTCTCCATCAATATGATTTTGGCTTTGGGCTTATTTTATATTGCCTCAACATCATATGTTGAGGTAAGTTCCTTCTACTCTGATATTCTGCAGTGTTTTTTAACATGAATGGGTGTTGGATTTTGTCAAGTGCTTTTTCAACATCTATTGAGATGACCATGTGATATTTGTCCTTAGTTCTATTTAGGTGGTGAGACATATTGATTTGCATATGTTGAACCAGTCTTGCATCATTTCCTGGGATAGCAATAGGCAGTATGATGCTCTCTCGTGAAGCTGGGCAGAGGCAGTGAGCTACAGCTTCCAGTCATCCATGTAATCATGAGGGTAAACAGCTGATACTGTATAGCATATTGCATTGTTAAGCTATGGTATTCAGTAGCTTAGGTTTATTACATGCATTAGTGACTTATTATGTTTCTTTATTGTTATGGGTTTATTGGAATATAACTCTATCCTAAGTTGGGGAACATCTGCATTATCTCTCTTTTTTTTTCAAATGAGAAAACCAAAACAGAAAAGTTTAGTAATTTTTCCAAGATTATACAGCCACTAAAGGACAGAGACTGAATTAAAAGAAAAATAACTATTAATCTCACTATCCAAGAATAATCTCACTTTCCTATTTGGCATATACTCCAGTTTCATTTTTTAGGTTGTTATGAAACTATACTTCTTAACTTCCTGTATTAGCTTTGTGTTACTATAGTGAAATATCTGAGGCAGCTAACTTATGAAAAGAAATGGTTTATTTAGCCCATAGTTTTGGAAGTTCAAAGTCCAAGATTGGGCTGGGGGAGGCATTGGACCTGGCCTCTGGTGAGAGTGATGATGGTTATACATCATGGTGGGAGTGTATAGGAGCAAGCAGTCACAAGTCAAACTGTAGCAGAGAGAGATCGACTGGTGTCCCACAATCCCTTCAGAGGGCATGCCCCAAATGACCACTAGGTCCCACCACCTAAAAGTTCCACCTTCTCTTAATAACACCACCTTGGGGAACAAGCCTTTAACATATGTACCTTTGGGGGACACTCAACATCAAAACCATAGCTCTTTCCTTTTTGCCTAAGGATTATCTCTCTCCCATTTCTCACCCTGCTTAATTGCAGAAGATTAAACAAGATCTTAAGCTTTAGTTTGATCTTTAGCTTCTTCATCATGATCAAGTATTCTTACCTCCTAATAAGACAGGAAACCTCAGCAGAGTGAAGATGATGAAAGATGATAGGCAGTCCCTTGGAATCATGTTTGGTTTCTCTAGTACTGTCTAGGCCTCTATCTCTGGCTAGCTCCTTGGTTGAGCCCTCCTCTTGGCCTCTTCATTAGCTAACTCCTAGCATCATGGTTAATGTCTTCAACACTCCCTTCAACATTGTCACTTTCCCCTCCTATATATTCATCCTCTACACTAGTTGCTTGTGGTTGCAATGGAGCTTGTTTTCTGTCACTTTCATTACATGTGTTCAGAGAACCTTCTCAGCAGCTATGCTTGGGAAACAGTCAAGAGAAAAATAAAGGTGATCACCAGCACTGGGAAACAACCAACCAGCAAAAACAAAAGTGGCAAGCTGGGCATGGTGGTGCATGCCTGTAATCTCAGTATATGGGAAGCTGAGACAGGATTCCAGATTTGGGACCAGACTCAGCAACTTAGCCAGACTCTCAGCAACTTAGCAAGACCCTCTATCAAAATTAAAAATAAAATATTGCTGTGGGAGTATCTTAGAGGTAGAATGCCTAGTACCACAACCTCCAGGTACCACAGACACACACACATACACACACACACACACACACACACATACACACACACACACACACACACACATACACACACACACACACACACACACACACACACCAAAGGTAGCAGGCTTGAGGTGTAACTTAGTAGTATTGCATTTGCCTAGTTTGCATGTGAGTTCTATTCCTGGCACCAGAGAAACAAAGGAAAAAAAAGTACAAAACACCCTACAAAGGTGATGGTAGCGACTGCTGGGTTGAAAATAGTGGGCTGTGTCTGATGCAGCAGCTGATACTGCTAGGTGACTAGGATTATGCAGCAGTAGGGATCAAAGACTTTGCCTGTGACCTAAAGTCTGTGTGGCTACAGTCAGGGACAAGAGTACAACATGAGGCTAGTGGATCCATGTCAGCCTTAAAGTCTGGTCAAGGCCTAGGCCTAGGCTAGTCCAGGAGGTGTAGAGAGAGCTCAGGAAAGGTCAGCAGTCACCCCCTGAAGTACCCTTCAGCAAGCTTTTCCAGCTGGTTCTGAAGGTCTCTAGGTCTAAGTGCATTTGCTGAGAAAAGGTGAAGAAGAGAAGTTCCTGTCCTTCTCATCCCACTTTCTCTGGATTGTTTTTTGAGAGGGGAGCTCATCATCCCTCTTTCCCCACAGAACCCAGGAAGAAGGCCTCATCTGTCATTAGCACTATGCCCTCTGCAAATGACTGCAGGCAAGTAGCTTTTTTTTTGCGGTACTGGGGATTGAACTCAGGGGCATTCTACCTCCAGAGCTATACCCCCAGCCCTATTTTTTATTCTTTATTTTGAAACAGGGTCTCACTAAGTTGCAGAGGGCCTCACTAGGTAGCTGAGGCCCCCCAGTCTCAGCCTCCCAAAATCTGGGATTACAAGCGTGCGCCACCACGCCCGGCTGGCAAGTAGCTTTTAACAGATATAATAGGTGGGAATTCCACCAAGGGGAAGAAATAGGGTGTTTTTGCTCCTATTAACACAAACTCCAGTTTTTAAATTTAACCTTTCAGTTCTAGGACAAGGAGACCTTATGGTTTTGTGCAAAATGCCCTGGAGATGAAAGCTCAGCTATACTTGTACCTTTTTTAGGTCTGGAGGGACATTAGCAATCATGGAATCTAGTCCAGTTATTCCACACACTAGGCTTGTTAGAATATAGATTGCTATGTCCCACCACAGGTTTACCTGATCTGAATAGGTCCTGAGAATTTCCATTTCTGACAAGTTCTTATGGGAGGCTGGTGTTGCTTGTCTGGACCCTACATTTTGAGAACCAGGGATAAAATTCAACTTCCTCATTTCACAGATGACAACCCCATCTGGGTTCTAGCATTTTTTTGTCAATGGGGATTGAACCCAGGGGCATTATATCTCCGAGCTACACTCTCAGCCCTATTTTTGTTTATTTTTATTTCTATTTTTTGTGGTACTGGAGATGGAACCCAGGAGCATTCTATCTCCAAGCTACACCCCAGCCCTATTTTATTCTTTTTATTTTGAAACAGGGTCTCACTATGTTGCAGATGGCCTAAGTTGCTGAGGCTGCCTGCAAACCTGTGATCCTCCTGTCTCAGGCTCCCAAATACTGGAATTACAAGCATGGTGCCACCACACCTGGCTCTATTTTTGTTTTTTGAAACAGGTTCTTGCTAAGTTGCTAAGGCTGTCCTTGAAGTTGTGATCTTCCTGTCTTGCCTCTCAAGTTCTGGGATTACAGGAATGTGCCACCATGCCTGGCTCTAGCATTGGTGTTTAACACTTAACACATGACTTGTTCTGATTTTGCAAACTTGCTTAGCTTCCCTGTACCTCAGTTTTTGTATCTACTAGATGAGAGTATTTACTCTTGTTCAGCCTACCCCACAGAATTGTTTATAGAGTGGATGAAACCACAACCCTTGGGCCCTCAGAAATAGCCCTCTGATTGGTTTTAGAACTGTTATGTGGTTATAAGTATCATTAATTAAAACTCTTCCCACCAAAATAGTTTGAGTTTCAGTTTATCCACTCTCTCCACTCTGGTGAAAGACAGAGATATATTGTCAAATTGGGGTAAGGATACAAGTCATTTTTCTTCTCGGGTTTTCTCAATTTGCATTTTTCTTTTAACTTTGTTAAAATTACGACATATATTATTCTTCCCTTTTCTGTAGAAAGTTTCCTAGTGGAAGCCTTTGCAATTTCTTCCTTTTATGTATGTGTGGTACTGGGGATTGAACCCTGGGGCATTCTACCTCCAAGCTACAACATAGACCTTTTTAGTTTTTGTTTTGAAACAGGGTCTCACTAGGTTGCTTTGAGTCTTGCTTTGTTTCTGAGGTTGTCCTCAAACTTGAGAGCCTCCTGTCTCAGCCTCCCAAGTAATGGGATTAAAGGCACGTGCCACCATGCTTGGTCCTTCCAGTTTTGAGATTCACAAAATTTAAGGTAAGGCCATTCAAGTGTATGTTTTCTTCCCATTTTAAATATGAATTTTTACAATGTACATCTGTTGTGCAACTGACTAAGGCTGGGAAGTTATAGGTTCAATATGTTCTGTCTGAAAAAGAAGTGAGGCATTGTAGGGTGGGCTATATACTTGCCTTCATTCCATCTGCAGCAGATTGAACAAATGAAACCTCTGCCTCTACACCCAGAGAGTTGGATGTGGTACATTAGAGCTCTGCATACAGAGTTTCTGCATAGGACACCCATATGGTACTGGACTGTCTTAGTCCAGTTTGTATATCAAATCAGAACAAAAGTGGCAACTAGCCAGGGTACTGAGTTACATAAGACAATATGGCTTCTTCAAGGACATACTTAGCTGTTTTCCATACAACCACGGCCTTCACCAGGAGGCAAGGAAGCCTAACTAACACCATGTTTTGACTGTCTCTACAACTTCCTTTTCCATCTGGACTTGAATAGGCACATAATATGAAATGCATATCTCAGTTGGCTTTATTTTAATAGCTAACTGCTGGCAATAACTGTTTTGTGATCCTTTTTTCCCCCTTGATGTGAGAATGTTCACTTGTAAGCACTTTCTAGGAAGGTAGAATAGGTAGAAGAAGGATTTATGTCTACCTCATTTTTGTTTTGTACTGGGGACTGCTCTATCGCTGAGCTACATTCCCTACCCTTTTTAGTTTTTATTTTGAGACAGGGTCTCACTAAGTTGTGAGGCTGGTCTTGAATTTGTGATCCTCCAGTTTCAGCCTCCTGAATCTCTGTGATTACAGGCATGCGTCCGCAAATCTGCTCAGGTCTACCCTATTCTTTTCAAATGCAGAAGCTAAGGCCCAGTTTAGGTAACTCTTTTCTCCCAAACATTTTGCTAGTTTAATGGAGAAACCAGGATTATAATCAAGATTTCTGATCTCCAATGTGAAGTTGAGCAAGGTCTGCTTGTTGTCTCTCCAAATTATTAGGGGAAATTGGCCAGCTGTAAAGAATGGGCCCTGATTAATTGGGGCAGCTATTACTTGTCTCCCATTTATTTTTGTTATTTGGGAGTATGGCCTTGTTACTTGCTTTTCCAGTATTTCAAATCATGGTAATTACCATATTCTAAAATGTGAAGTAACCCGAATTTTAAATTACGATTTGGTTCCGACACAATCTGCTTTCACCCCACATGTGACCATGGGTTGCTAATTTTTTACCTTTTTCCCCCTATACTAGGGGTTGAACCCAGGGCATTCTACTTCTGAGCTACATCCTCAGCCCTTTTAAAAATTTTGTTTTGAAACAGGGTGTCACTAGTTGCTGAGGCTGGCTTCAAAGCTGTGATCCTCCTGTTTCAGCCTCCCAAGCACTGGGATTTCAGGCATGTGCCACCACACCCAGCCAGTTTTTGATCTTTTCAAAAAAGTACTTTTTGCATTGGTATAGGAGTTATAGCCTGACTTTTGTTCTAGCAATCCCAAACTTGGATCATCCAGTTAATATCAGAAGATAAATATTTCCTTATTACTTTTCTTTCTCTTTGTTATCCTACAAATAACACAACAGAACAACTTGGAATTAGAGTTTTCCAGTAAGAGACCATGCGAATCAGATGATCTGAATTAGTGATTTATGGTATTAATACCATTTCTGATGTTTCCCTAATATTAGACTTGAAACATAATCTAGGATTAGACTAATACATGGCAGGCTTCTATTTATTATGGTTCCTGGAAAGGTGAAAATCCATAAGTGTGAAAATCTGTATGTGTTGAAGCCCATAATTGACTTAGGTAGATAATGGAGATTCAAGTGTACTGGATTTAGAGGGAAAAGTAATTGTATGCTAGTCCCACTCCTTTCACCTTAACTCAGAGATGGTCCTGGCAGAATATTCAATGCCTATCCTTATCCATAGCAGTTTTACAACAATATTTTGAATCTTGTGATTTCATGAATTATTGTTTGAAAACAAATGTGCTATCAATGCTTAGAAAGTGGGCCACTGATGCACTGTTTAGTTAGGAAATTGACACACATGGAAGTGCTAAGAGAATGTATATGGACAATAAAAAGATCAACCATTTAAGGAGTAGTGTGATTTTATGTGCATTGGAAGACAGTTGTAAATCTATTCCCCTTAATTATTCAGCAAGCCTTTTCAGAAACGGTACAGAATTTGATGGGGAATGGAGAATAAAATGAAATCCACTCTTCCAATTCTATTGCTATGTCCTTGATTTAAGCTTTGAGAATTTCTCACCTTGACAAAACTGTGTGGTTTCTGTTGTTAAAATAAGGGGAGGATGAATCTTGTGGGAAACTAGCAGTCTCTGACATAGCTTTCAGTTCAGTAGAAACCAATATGGCTTAGTGGTTAATACCATGAGGTCTCAAGTCAGATACCTATGTTGGAGTATTGGTTCTCTGCTGAGTTAACTGTACTTAAACATCTCTGAAACTAAGTTTGTTCATCTTCAAAATGTAGATAAGAAGAGCATCTCTTAAGATTATTGGTAAGGTTTTATAAAACCCATAAAAATTCTAAGCATAGTATCTGGCACACAGGCACTCTGTAAGTACTAAGCTGCTATCATCATCATCATTATTATTACAACAGACTTTCAGAGTATGGGAAGAGTAGATGAGCAATAGCATCCTGGAGGAGACTGCATTTGAGTTGGGCCTTGAAAATTGGCCTGGGGTCTTATAGGTGGCAATGGAAGGAAAAGAGCCACCAAAAGGACTTTTTAAAAATTTAAACAGCTATTAGTAAGCATTTACTGTGTGGTCAGATATAAATAATTTAGTGATTAAGGGTAAAGTCATATAATCAAGGGCCCAAACACCAGCTATGCCTTGTGTTCATTATCTTCATGGTTCTCATACTACATGGTAATTCCAATTCTGCTCTTACTCCTTACCTCTCCTATTGGCCATTCAGGCTGTCCTGTATAACTCTCTCTTATTTATAATCTGATAATGAATTGTTTGTTCTCTGAAGTAGCAGGGAAAGACTCCATTAGAGGCATTTACCACCATTTCTCCCCTCTCCATGTACAGGTACAATTATGTTCTTTAAGCCATCCAATTTGTGGTACTTTGTTATAACATGCCTAGGAAACTAATACATATATTGACCTAAATTAAAGTTTGCTGATTTTTTCTCAAAGCCGTGTATAGTCTGTTGATGTTTAATTTTTTTGTTTTCTTTTGGTCTTCACTTGATTTTTACTCTCCCTCCCCTCCTTCCTTCTTTTCTTTTTTCTTTCGTTCTTGGGATTAAACTCAGGGGCATTCTATGTCCAAGCTACACCCCTATCCCCCCTTTTTTTCAAAAGAGGTAGACTTTATTTTTTTAAATTTATTTTTAATTGGTGCATTGTTGGTAAAGGTAAAGGCATACATGTACACATTTCTCATTTAACCCTTCCCCAATTCCCACCCCACTCCCTCCTTCTCCCTCCTTCTCAAGGTCAGTTTAGTGATTGACTTTGATGTGTTCATGAAAGTACATGATGATCATTAGGGTGTCCCCCCTCCCCCCATCACCTTCCATTAAGTCAAATTTTGGGCTCACCTAAGGATTCTTCTTCTTCATCTGGAGTCCCTCTTATGTCCCATTTTCTCCATAGCTTCCACAAATTAGGGAGAGCACATGATTTTTTACTTTTTGTGACTGACTAATCTCAGTTAACATAATGTTTTCCATTTCCATCCATTTCCCTGCAAATATCATGATTTTGTTCTTCTTTATGGCTGAGTAAAATTCCATTGTGTACATATCCCATAGTTTTGTAATCCATTCATGTGTTGATGGACATCTTGGCTGCTTCCATAGTTTGGCAATTGTAAATCGTGCAGCTATAAACATAAATACACATGCATTGGTCTGATAGTTGGTTTCCATATTTTGGACATATACCCAGAAGTGGTATTGCTGGATCCTATGGTAGGTTCATTCCTATTCGTCTGAGGATCCTCTATACTGTTTTCCAAAGTGGTTGCACTAATTTGCAAGCACACCAACAATGTATTAGCGTTCCCACTTCTCCACACCCTCGCCAGCATTTGTTGTTGTTCATGTTTTTTTTTTTTTTTTTTTTTTTTTTTTTTTTTTTTTTTTTTTTTTTTTTTTTTTTTTTTTTTTTTTTTTTTTTTTGCGGTACTGGGGATGGAACTCAGAGGCATTCTACCTCCGAGCTATACCCCCAGCCCTATTTTTTTTTATTCTTTATTTTGAAACCGAGTCTCACTAAGTTGCGGAATGTCTCACTAGGTAGCTGAGGCTGGCCGCGAACCTGGATCCTCCGGTCTCAGCCTCCTGAATGCTGGGATTACAAGCGTGAGCCACCACGCCCGGCTTGTTGTTCATGTTTTTTATGATTGTCATTCTGATTGGAGTTAGGTGAAATCTCAACGTAGTTTTGATTTTCATCTCTCTGATTGCTAATAATGTTGAACATTTCCTCATAGGTTTATTGGCCATTTGTATTTCTTCTTTTGTGAAGTGTCTATTTAGATCCTTTTCCCATTTTTGGATTGGGTCATTTGTTTTCTTAGCTGTGAGTTTCTTGAGTTCTCTGTATATCCTAGATATTAGTCATCTATCAGAAGAATAGCTGGCAAAAAATTTCTCCCACTCTGTGGACTCTCTGTTGAGGTTCATGATAGTTTCCTTTGCTGCACAGAAGCTCTTCAGCTTAATGCAATCCCATGTATTGATCTTCCTTTGAGTTGCTTGTGCTTTTGGGGTCTTGTTGAGAAAGTTTTTACCTGTGCCTATGTGTTGAAGTGTTGGGACTATGCCCTCTTCAGCTACAAGGTCTCTGGCCTGACTTCCAGGTCTTTGATCCACTTTGAGTTGACTCTTATGCAGGGTGAGAAAGTGGGGTTTATTTCCATTTTCCTGCATATGGTTAACTAGTTTTGCCAACACCATTTGTTGAAGAGGCTATCTTTTTCCAGTGTATGTTTTTGGCTCCTTTGTCAAAAATTAGTTGCCTATAAGCACGTGGGTCTCTTTCTGAATCTTCTATTCTGCTCCATTGGTCTATGTGTCTGTGTTTGTGCCAGTACCATGCTGTTTTTATTACTATGCCTTTGTAGTAGAGTTTGAAGTCAGGTATTGTGATACCTCCTGCATGGTTCTTGTTTGTAAGAACTACTTGTCTGTCCTGGGCTTTTTGTTGTTCCAAATGAATTTAAGGACTGATTTTTCTATGTATGTGAGGAGTGACCTTGGTAATTTCATGGGTATTACGTTGAATCTGTAGATCATTTTTGGGAAGATGGCCATTTTGATGATATTTATTCTGCCTATCCAAGAGCATGGAAGATCTTTCCATCTTATAAGGTCTTCATCAATTTCTTTTTTCAACTTTTGATAGTTTTCCTTATAGAGGTCTTTTACCTCTTTGGTTAGGTGTATGCCTAAGTATTTTATTTTTCAGAGTGTTATTGTGAGTAGAATTTTTTTCTGGATTTCTTTTTCAGTGGATTTATGGTTGGCATACAGGAAAGATTCTGATTTTTTAAGATTAATTTTGTATCTAGACACTTTGCTGAATTTATTGATCGGTTCTATAAGTTTTTTTGGCTGACTCTGTTGGGTCTTCTAAGTATAGTATCATGTCATCTATCCTAGCCCCTTTATATTTTTTATTTTGAAACAGATTCTCGATAAGTTGCTGAGGCTGCCTTTGCACCTACAATTGTTTCAACCTTCCAAGTAATGGGATAACAGATGTGTGCCACCACACCCAGCTAACTTGACTCTTTTCAACTTCCATATCTTTATTAAAATTCCCCACATGTACATGCATGTTGTCTACCTCTTTCACTTGCTCATTTACTTTTATCACCTTAACATAATGAGCTATTTTGCACAACAAAATCATTGATATTTCAAGTTCTTATATGATAGTTCTAACATCTGGGTCATCTGTATTGACTGCTTTATCTGTTGACAATGGGCTATTTATGCTTTTCAGTGTACCTCATTCTTTTGATTTAATGCAGGAAAGAATATTTACCAGAATAATAGAGACTGAGGTAAATATTACTTATTCCTGGAAATGCACTGCTCTTCTTCTGTCAAGTTATTAATCTATGGTTGCATTAATATAGCCAGGAGTTAAAATGGATTTGGATTTCCTTTTTGTTTTTATGTTTTTGTTGTTATTTTTGTTATCATTTTTTTAGTTGGTACATTGTAATCATACATCTTTGTTAGGTACAAGCTGGTAAAAGCATACATGCACACATTTCTCATTTAACCCTTCCCCAATTCCCAATTCCCACCCCACTCCCTCACCCTTCCTCTTTCTCAAGTTCAGTTTAGTGATTGACTTTGATATGTTTATGAAAGTACATCATGTGCATTAAGATGTTTCCCTCCCCCTCCCATAACCTTCCATTTGGTCAAATTCTTTGCTCACCTAAGGTTTCTCCTTCTTAATCTGGAGTCCCTCTTATGTCCCATTTTCTCCCTAGCTTCCACAAATTAGGGAGAGCATATGATTTTTTATTTTTTGTGACTGACTAATCTCACTTAACATAATGTTTTCTAGTTCCATCCATTTCCCTGCAAATAACATGATTTTGTTCTTCTTTATGGCTTAGTAAAATTCCATTGTGTACATTTCCCATAGTTTTGTAATCCATTCATGTGTTGATGGACATCTTGGATGGTTCCATAGTTTGGCAATGTGAATTGTGCAGCTGTAAATATAGATATACATGCATTGGTCTGATAGTTTGGTTTCCATTCTTTTGGGTAGATACCCAGAAGTGGTATTGCTGGATCATGTGGTAATTTCATTCCCATTCATCTGAAGATCCTCCATACTGTTTTCCAAAGTGGTTGTACTAATCTGAAATTCCACCACAAATGTATTAATGTTCCCACTTCACCACACCCTCACCAGCCTTTGTTGTTGTTCATGTTTTTTATGATTGCCATTCTGATTGGGGTTACATGAAATCTCAAGGTAGTTTTGATTTGCATCTCTCTGATTGCTAATGATGTTGAACATTTCCTCATAGGTTTATTGGCCATTTGTATTTCTTCTTTTGTGAAGTGTTTATTTAGATCCTTTTCCCATTTTTTGATAGGGTTATTTTCTTAGCTGTGAGTTTCTTGAGTTCTCTGTACATTCTAGATATTAAGTTGAAAAAAGAAACCGATGAAGACCTTAGAAGATGGAAAGATCTTCCATTCCCTTGGATAGGCAAAATAAATATCATCAAAATGTCCATTCTCCCAACAGTGATCTACAGATTCAATGCGATACCAATTAAATTACTAAGGTCACTCATCACAGACATAGAAAAATCAGTTCTTAAATTCATTTGGAACAACAAAAAGCCCAGAATAGCCAAAGTACTTCTTAGCAACAAGAACTATTCAGGAAGCATCACAATACCTGACTTCAAACTCTACTACAAAGCCACAGTAATAAAAACAGCATGGTATTGGCACAAAAACAGACACATAGACCAATGGAGAAGAATAGAAGTTTCAGAAAGAAACGCACACACTTAGAGTCAACTGATTTTTGACAAAGGAGACAAAAACATACACTGGAAAAAAGATAGCCTCTTCAACAAATGGTGTTGGCAAAACTGGTTAACCATATGCAGGGAAATGGAAATAAACCCCACTTTCTCACCCTGCACAAGAGTCAACTCAAGATGGATCAAAGACCTGGAAGTCAGGCCAGAGACCTTGCAGCTACTTGAAGAGGGTATAAGCCCAACATTTTAACATATAGGCACAGGTAAAAATTTTGTCAACAAGACCGCAAAAGCACAAGCAACTCAAAGGAAGATCAATACATGGGATTGCATTAAGCTGAAGAGCTTCTGTGCAGCAAAGGAGACTATTATGAACCTCAACAGAGAGCCCACAGAGTGGGAGAAAATTTTTGCTAGCTACTCTTCTGATAGAGGACTAATATATTTTTGTTGTTATTGCTGTACTGGGAATTGAATCCAGGGACATTCTACCTTTAAGCTACATCCTCTGCCCTTTTTGTTGTTTTATTTTGAAACAGGGTCTCTCTAAGTTTCTGAGGGTCTCACTAAATTGGCTGACCAATAACCTGCATTCCTCTTATATATGGCTTCCCAAGTATTTGGATTACAGACATGTACCACAAGGTCTGGCTCATTTTTATCTTTAGGCCATAACAATATTCAAATTCTTCTTGCAGTGGGCTGCTGTTATCTTGTGCTTAGAATGATGGCTGGATAACCAGATGGTTTTTCCTTAGTGTTCCAGATCTTCCCTCAGGTTAAGTCATCTGTGGCTGCCTGCACAAGATCTTTCTCCCTCTCATAGTAATAGACCACTATTGGATATTACTTGGTACTAGACCAATTGTGCATTTGGGAGTGGCTCTCTAATTTGATCCAGACTAGTCATAAGACTGTTAGTTCACTCAGTTCACAGATTTTGTAGTAACTTCAACTCAAGACTGTGAACTCCATGGAAAAAAAACCTGCAAATTTCAGAGCTCTTCTTCTCCCTCTGTCCCACTAACCCAATCCTAGCTTCCCCCAACACCTCTGCAGTGTGGTTATTGTCTTCTCATATCTTCCATCTTATAGCCACAATAACAGTCATGCCTTTTGGAAATGTGTTCTTGAATTAGGGAAAGTTTCATGGAAATAGTATTAAGTTAGCTGGTATCTGAAAGGTGGACAACCTTCCATATGTAGAAATGGAGGACAGGGAATCCCAAAGAGGCATGACTAAGAACAAAATGGAGATAATATTGGAAGAGTTATGTTATACCCCTCTAACAGTAAAATAGTGTTTGGAGGATATCACCTAGGTTCTCACAAAACCCTCTCACTGATGCAGGAATGGGATTATGCTATGAGACTCAGTACCATTCTTGTACCCCATGCTGGCAAAATGTACTGTATTCATTATCTAAGCATAATTTTTAGAGATGTGAACCTATTATATAACCTATCAATAAGCCTGAATTACCCCAGAAGAATATCTCCATATTCCAGAGAAAGAATAGTTCTGGTTAAAATAGTCATAAGAGATAAGAATTCAGTTGCATAAATAGTGAAATGAGTTTTTGTCCTATTTGTTTTGTCATAGCATACATATTGCACAAAATCTTATCTGAACTAGAAATTCAAGGTGACCAAATTATAAGCATCGATTTGTGGGGAGACTAACTACTATGGAATCACATTGTGTTTTACTCTTCTCCATGCCACCTCCACCTAACTGCCTTTCTATGTCTATTGGTAAGTACAGTGGTGGTGGTGGTGTGTGTATGTGGGGGGATAAACATGCTACTGAAGCAAAGAGAGCAAAACTCTGATTTCTCCTCAGTTGCTAAAAAGCAAAAACAAAACTATTTTTAGAGGATAGAAATAATCCAGTCTCAGCCGGGCGTGGTGGCGCATGCTTGTAATCTCAGCATTCAGGAGGCTGAGGCCAGAGGATCCAGGTTCGCGGCCAGCCTCAGCTACCTAGTGAGGCACTCCGCAACTTAGTGAGACTCGGTTTCAAAATAAAGAATAAAAAATAGGGCTGGGGGTATAGCTCGGAGGTAGAATGCCCCTGAGTTCAATCCCCAGTACCGCAAAAAAAAAAAAAAAAAAAAAAAGAAAGAAAGAAAGAAATAATCCAGTCTCTAGGTTTCCTGGATTTGTCTGTTCAAATCAGTTTATCTAGATACACCTTATTTCTAATTTTGGAGTACTTGGATCAGAAAACATTAATTAAAATAAATATGCAAAATTTTGCCTGGCTTGGTGGCTCCACTTATAAATCTCAGTACTTGGGAGGCTGAGATAGGAGGATCGCAGGTTTGTGGCCAGCCTCAGCAACTTGTGAGGCCCTCTGCAACTGAGTGAGACCCTGTTTCAAAATAAGGAATAAAATAAGGCGGGGGGGGTGTAGCTCAGAAGTAGAATTCCTCTGAGTTCAATCTTCAGTATCACAAAAGAAGAAGAAGAAGAAGAAGAAGAAGAAGAAGAAGAAGAAGAAGAAGAAAGAACTACTCTTCTCAACACTTTTTCCTCTTTCCAGTCATACTGGAGGTAGAATTCCTCTGCATTCAATCCCCAGTCGGACAAAAAGAAGTATTCTAATAAGAAAATGTTATTTTTAAGCTTTTAAGAAACAAATTGTAAAATAGCATCTAGTTTTAACCCCAATCAAAGTACTTCTTCATTATTTGGTAACATCACCTCCCCCTTTTCTTCTTCAAAATTAGTTGGTAGGTGAAGATAGTGGAGTCACTACTCCTTTGCTGTAATAGTATTGCTGGGGAGGGGTCATCTTGATGCACACAGAAAGCCTCTACACTGATGCAGAAGTGGAACCTGTATGTGAGTTTAGGGAAATTCCAGCATCTTGTATATATTCAAGCATATTTATATATTTATGTCCAGCATTAGGTTTCTTTCAAACCTCTTTTGTTGTTCTCTTTGGCTTTTCCAAACGAATGGATGAGGGGTTCAGTCTCCTGTGTTAGGGCTTCTCCTTAGGGAAAGGAATGACACACTTCCATTTTTATGTAAAAGGCTGATTTTCTTTTTCTTGAAGCTTCCATTTTGTGCACTGAAACAAAAATAATAGAAAGATATGGTTGATTAGGTCAATCCCTGCAGCATATGGTATGGGGCCAAAGATATATTGTGTGATGTCTTTTGTTGATATTTATTGTGTTTATTAAAATAACAATAGCAAACATTTATTAGGTTTTAATTTTGTAACAGTCATAAGCACTTTACATTTCATTTAATCCTTGTAATAACTCTATGGTGTAGGTATTGTTATTTGCATTTTTGTAAAAACGAGGAAACAAATTCAGGGAGTCAAAGTGACTTACGTAATCCACACAGTCAATATTGGAGCTGGAATTTTTGTACTGGTAACCTAATTACAGTCTGTGCTCTTAACCAGGGATTGTCAATTGTTTCTTTAAAGGGCCAGATAGCAAATGTTTTAGGCTTTGCTGGCTATATGGTTTCTGTTGCATCTGCTCAGTTCTGCTGTTATAGTGTAAAAGCAGTTATCAGTGAATGGGCATGGTTGTGTTCCAATAAAACTGTATTTATTAAAACAGATGGAGGTCATGATATAGCCTGTGGGTTATAATTTGTCAAACTGCTCTTAACCACTACAGAATACTGTACATTTTTTAGGGATTAATAATTCCCAAGTAGCCAAGGTGCTTTCCTGGTTCTCCAATGGAGACATAACAGTGCTTTAGTATTAAAGAATGCAAAGTGAAAAGAATATTTAGATGGTATTCATAATCTTTTAAAAAATATTTTATCTGTGTCTACCATACAACTCTGTAGGTTCATGTGTGGAAGAGGGGATGCTCATGAACAAATAGGTATTAACATGCACACAATTGTATGTGTACTTGGATGTGTGTTTATGTACATAAGTATGTGTGTATGAGTTAGATACATACACACATATATACACACACAATCTCTATAGGTCTGTTTTTCTTTCTATAAGAACATATGTTAAAATGTTAACTGTGCAAATAAGTGTTTTGTGCATGTATGTTCTTATCCCTTGAACAACCTCATTGTGATGTTGTGATGTATAATTACAATGTTCCAATAAAAATATTTAAAAAGTAGGGCTGAGGTATGGCTCAGAGCCCCTTGGTTCAGTCCTCAGGACCACATACACACAAAAATGTTAACTGTGGTTATCTCTTAGGTTTAGTTAGGGGATGTTTTGAATTTTTTCCTATAAAAGTGATAAATTTTCCACGCTGGGAATTGGTGGCACACTTTTGTAATCCCAGTACTTGGGAAGCTGAAACAGGAGGATTTTAGGTTTGAGACCAGTCTCAGCAATGTAGTGAGACTCTCAGCATTCTAGCAAGACCCTGTTTCAAAACGCAAAATAAAAAGGGTTGAGGGTATAGTTCAGAGGTAGAATGTGCTTAAGTTCAACCCCCAGTACCACAAAAAAGTGATAAATTTTCCAGATTTTCTATAATGAACATTTATTATTAAATAGAATCAGCGTAAGTTGAAATTATAAGAATAAATTTATCAGACTGTTTCTGGGCTGGAGGCAGAGAGGAGGAGTAGAGAAAGTGTACCATTGGGTAGAAGCTAGGATCAGGAGAAACAGGCTGCTCAGGAACCTACCAAGATTTAATATATATGACAATTAGAAATATTTGTTTTTCAGCTCTGTATTTATCCTCATTGCCTTATCTATGACTATGAATCTAGGCCCTTTAAATGGTTTTCCCCTTTTAGCCATCATGATATTAAATTTTGTCAGAGGGCATTAAATAGAAATAGAAGAAGAAAAGCCTTTTGCTTCCTGGTTCCTGTGTGCTCCTGCAGGGCAATCCGCTTTCCCAGGGTATAGTTCCTATACCATGGTTGGCTTCCCCAGTGCCTGGCATCTACCTCTGACCACTCCTCTCTCAAGTGGTTTTGTAGTAGAGTGTTTCTAATAAGACATTGCCTATAAACTCCAGTGAGAGTAAGTTTCTGGCACATTCCAAAGGGTGGATTTCTAGCAAGTTTTACTTGTATGGCACCATAGCAAAACAGCTTTTCTGCCATCCACCAGTGTCTGGATCTCCGCAATGAGTATAAAGGGTGTAGTATGGTGCTTCATACATAATAATTGCATAATAACATATCATAAACATGATATAAATTGTAGTTGACAGTAATAGCATTAGTAATTTAGTGAGTACAAACCATTACACTCCAAGTAGACAAAAAGAAAATAAGGAAGAAGCAAGAGTTATAATCTTGAAACCATGCATTTGTTATGAGCAGATGGTGATGTGACAGTGTGAAAGAATCTTCCTAGTCCCCCTTCCTTTCAGAAAGTTCCACATCTGCAGGCTGAAATTGTACTGTGAAGAGTGAGAATGGAGTCCAGGAATGTGTGTTAGAAGCAGCACTGGTCCCATTAGGTCCTGACTAAATGCACTGGGCTGATATCTTAAGTGAGAGGGGCTGGATCTCACTTAAAGGGTAATAGTAACTCATAATTCAGTAATGATAACATGATAATAGTTATGTCTCTTTTGAGTAGACTTACTTTAATTCATATTACCATTGCTTTTTAGTAATAAGAGAGGGATCATTTGATATGCACAGCCAGATGTGTGTGTCTTGGGAGAATGGCAATTATCTTTTAGCTGGACTCCTGCTGGTGTTGACTGCTCACAAATAGAACCAAATGTGCATAATACTTGTCTCCCTTTTCTTGTATGTCACAAGACAAATTCCAGTTCTGCCTAGCTAAGCTTCTGGTATGTCATCACTACCTTTGTGTGTATCTGTTTCTGTACTTGTTAGCAGCATTTGTCTGTAGAGAAAAGGGCTGAAAGTGGCCTCTGCAATTGCAGCTCTGGTAATGGCTTTGGCCAGTTATGGCTAAGTAGGTTATGTCTGGGTGTAGCTAGTCTTCTGTGGATGTAGAGAATGTATACTCTTTATATTAAGTTATTAAGGACTCCTGTTAAAATTTACTGACTACTCAACCTGTGCAAGATTCATAAATGTTAGCAAATTATTTTTTTAATCTATGAGGTAGATGCAGTTATTTAGTTTTATAGATGAGAAAACTGAAGCGCATGTGAAGTAGTTTTTCTAAGGCCATGCAGGTAATAAGTGACATCCTTTCAACGATGATATTTTTAGCACCTACTGTGTGCGTGGCATTGTTCTAAGAGGTAGGGATATAGAAGAAAACTAGAGGGAAATAGCCCTACCCTCATGGAGCTTATGTTTCTAATGGTGAAGGATAAATAATAAGACAATAATGTTATCAAGTTAAAAGTGCTAAAGAGACATATAGAGAAGGGAAGCAGTGTATGTATGTGTGTGTGTGTGTGTGTGTGTGTGTGTGTGTGTGTGTGTAGAATTGCAGTTTAGACAGGGTAATAATCAGAATAGCCTTCACTGAGACAACATTTGAGCAGAACCATGAAGGAGGTAAGGGAGCAAGCCATGAGAATATGTACAGGGAAGAACATTCCAGACAAAAGGATCAGAAATTACAAATGTCTGAATGCAGGTATATGCCTGACATGGTCCATAAACAACAAAGAAATTAGCAAAACCAGAGTAGAGTGACATCAAAACTGGAGCAGAAGATGAAAATAAATTGGGTTAAGAGGTTCTAGTAAGGATGAAGAACACATACACAGATTCTCAAACTTGGCTTTTTGCCCTCTCTTCAGAAAAATTACTCATTGCTCCCCTGGGTACTTCACTGCCCCTTATTTTTATTCATTTTTCCCAATGGTACCTGGGGTTACTACCATCCCCTGTATCATTCCAGCATTCCTCCCTGCGGGGGGAATTATCATGAACTTTGGGAATCTAGGCATTAAGAGATTTACTCAAAGATTAAGTATTTCAGTTCAATTCAGTAAACACTGTAGGGATAGATCCAGTATCTGTGGCACCTAAGTAAGATTGTATTATTTTGGTCCTACTTTAGTGAAAGAGTTCAAATATAGGTATGAAAACTTTTCTCCTTTATTATTACTTTTTGTAATAAGAATACTTAAGATCTACCCTCTTAGCAAACTTTTAAACATTTAACCATCACCAACAACCATATCTATCTATCTATCTATCTATCTATCTATCTATCTATCTATCTATATCATGTTTTTTGATATAGGCATATGAATGGAGTGGTTAAATTGAGTTAATATATATTACTTCAAATTTATTTTTGTGTATGGTGAGAACACACAAAATCTCTTAGCATTTTTAGGTGAAATTTTGCAACATTTGACCAACATCTCTCTAATCTCCTATTACCCCCCCCATTCTACTGTCTACTACTATGAGTTTTACATTTTTAGAGTCCACATATAAATGAAATCATGTGTTATTTATATTTCTGTATTTTCTGTGCCTGGCTTATTTTACTTAACATAATGTCCTCCAGGTTCATCCATGTTGTTGCAAAGAGTAGGATTTCTTCCATTAAAGGTTTCCATTTATTCCTTGAAGGCTGAATAATCCACTGTGTATATATATACCACATTTCTTTATCCATTCATGTATTCACGGACTCTTAGGTTGATTCTGTATCTTGTTTGTTGTGAATAATGCTGCAATGAACATGGGAGTATAAATATCTTTTCAATATACTGATTTTATTTGCGTTGGATATATACCTAGTAGTGAGATTGCTGGATCATATTGTGATCCTAGTTAAGAAACGTCCATACTGTTTTCTATAATGGCTGTACCAAATTACATTTCCAACATTGTACAAGTGTTCTCTTTTCTTCATATCCTTGCTAATAGTTGATATCTTTAGTCTTTTTGGTAATAGCTATTCTTACTTGAGTGAGGTGACACCTCATTGTTGTCTTGATTTGCATTTTCCTGATTAGTGTAAAAACCTTCTTCACATACTTGTTGGTCATTTGCATGTTGTATGAATCAGCTTTTAGCCACTGTGACAAAATACCTGAGATAATCATTATATAATAGTTTATTTTGGCTGATGCTTTCAGTCTGTTTTTTTTTCCTCTGTTGATTTTGGGCTTGTGATGAGACTGGATAACATGGCAGGAGTACATGGCAGAGGAAGTCTGCTCACTTCATGGCTACTGGGAAGCAAACAACAAAAGAGACAGGGCGGAGCTGGGATCCCAATAGCCTCTTCAAGGGCACACTTCCAATGGCCTAACTTCCTTCTAGTAGGCCCTGCCTCCTAAAGGTTCCACCACATCCCAGTAGTACCACAGGCTAGTGACCAAGCCCTCAATACATGGCCTTTTTGGGACACTTAAAATCCAAGCCATTCTGTCCCTGACTTCCAAAGGCTCATATCCACCTCACAATGTAAAATGCACCCAGTTCACCTCCAAAAATTCCCCAAGTGTTAAAAGTTCCAGTATTTCTTAAAAGTTCAACTCCAAAGTCTCCTCTGAAATTCAAGGAAAACTATAATTTGTGATCTCTGTAAAAATATAAGGTAACATATTTATAAAGTAACTGCCTCTGACTGAGTTACGATGATTTCATGCTAGGCCATGAGAACAAAGGGATGGATAATGTATAATGATTATCTTAACACCTAGACTATAGTAAAATGTTCTCTCCAGCTTTTCTTCTTATCAATTACTATCTTTGTGGCACCCAATTGAAAGATTTATTTTCCTGAATTACTCTTCTATCATGATGGCAGCACTCCTTTAAAGCTTCTCATTGGTTTTCCATTGCAACTTGCCATTCCTGTGTTAGTTCTTGTATTTTATCAGGTATTAGAATCAGTTGGTGGAAGCAGAATGCTTTTTTCAGAATGTAGGTTCCAGGGTGCCATCCCTAAACCTACTGAATCAGAGTCACTGGGATCGAGGCCTAAAATTCTTCATTTTAAAGTCTTTCCAGATGATTCTGATGAAGATAGCCATACTTTATAGTAGTTAATGGGCTAAGGCCAAAGGTCCTTAATATGGGATATCATCCATCCTGGTCTTGGCCCAACTGAACTTTTTTTTTTTTTGTATGGTACTGGGAATTGAACCCAGGGGCATTCAACCTCTAAGTTATACCTCCAGCCCTTTTTATTTTTTTTTTGTTTTGAAGCAGGGTCTCTCTAGGTTGCTGTCTCACTACATTGCTGAGGCTGTCCTTGAACCTGCAATATACCTGTCTCAGCCTTCCAAGTACTGGGATGGCAGGTACACTCTATTATTCACAGCCCAGCTGACATTTTCAGCCTATCCTTCCTGTTCCTCAGTGTAGACCCTCCATTCTAGCTATCATTCTGTAAATATGCCTTACGTATTCTCGACTCTGGCCTTCAATTACTTTGTTCTGTTTTGGCTAGGATGCCCTTTCTCTTCTCAATGCCTCTCTGACTGATAGCCATTTCTTAAGTCATACTACAGGTCTAGTCTCTTTTCTTGATGCCTTTTCTGACCAAACAGCCTGTATGTATCTGATTTTGTGCCAATACCATGCTGTTTTTATTACTGTGGCTTTGTAGTATACTTTGAAGTTAGGTATTATGACGCCTGCTGTATGGTTCTTGTTGCTAAAAACTACTTTGGCACTTCTGGGCTTTTTGTTGTTCCAAATGAACTTAAGGACTGATTTTTTCTATGTCTGTGAGGAGTGACCTTGGTAATTTCATGGGTATTGCATTGAATCTGTAGATCACTTTTGGGAAGATGGCCATTTTGATGATATTTATTCTGCCTATCCAAAAGCATGGAAGATTTTTCCATCTTATAAGGTCTTCATTAATTTCTTTTTTCAACTTTTTATAGTTTTCCTTATAGAGGTATTTTACCTCTTTGGTTAGGTTTATCCCTAAGTATTTTATTTTTCAGGGTGCTATTGTGAGTGGAATTATTTTCTGTATTTCTTTTTTAGTGGATTTATGGTTGCCATACAGGAAAGCTTCTGATTTTTAAGATTGATTTTGTATCCTGACACTTTGCTGAATTTGTTGATCAGTTTTATAAGTTTTTTGGCTGACTTTTTTGGGTCTTCTAAGTATAGTATCATGTCATCTGCAAAAAGGGATAGTTTTAGTTCTTCTTTCCCTATTTTTACCCCTTTGACTTCCTTCTCTTGCCTTATTGCTCTGGCTAGAGTCTCAAGTACTATATTGAACAAAAGAGGTGATAATGGACATCCTTGTCTTGTTCCTGTTTTTAGTGGGAACTCTTGCAGTTTTTCTCCACTTAATATGATATTGAGATGTTTTAAAACAGGCATATTTTTTCCCTTTTAGAGTGTAAGCTCTTCAAAAGTAGGGACAATGTTTTGTGTGTTCTATTATGCTTAGTGTACTGTAAATGCTCAGTACATATTGATGATGGGAGGTAGTGAGTCTTGATTATAAGGGTGAGAAACTGACATCCCAAACATTGTTTTGCTTTTTGTTTTATTATGATCTCAGATCAAATTGGGAAATATTGGCCCTATTGGACAGTTGTCCCAAATTTAATATACAAATAAAATTGCAATGGAGGCCTTAGGGTCTTTATTTTTAGGAGAAAAGATCTCATGTATTTAGGAGAACATAATGCATCTTCATTCATAGTTCATTTACCTTGTCTATTGACATCTCCTTACCCCTAGGCCAAGGAGATGAAACAACCATTTTTGTAGCTAAAGAGATTTAAGACGATAAACTGAGGATTGGATCTCATTCAAGAAAATTATAAATAAAATCTGAAATGTGTCACATTTGCCTATTAGCTATTTATACATTAGTCATGTACTAGTTTGTTTCTGAAATAAATTGTCAGCATTTTTCACAAATTTGGAGGGGATGTTGTTTTATTTTATTCTTTTTTTGTTAAAAAATGTGCCACTTATTCAGCAAAAAATTCCTGAGAGTTAACTAAATTTAGTGTTTGAGCATTGCAATTTATGACTTCCTTTTCTTTTTATTACTGAAATGTGTAATTTATTCAGATTTCCTTGGTTTTTCTCTAATGTTCAGGGTCCCATCAAGGATTACATTTAGTCATCATGTCTCTTTAGGTTCTTTTTGGCTATGAGAATATTTTTAAAATATATAATTAACATATGCTAATTGGTTAATGGGTTTCACTGTGACATTTCCATACATGCATTTTCTGTGCTAATTCACACAGCATATAATTCATCCATTGAAAGTGAAAAACTCGGAGGATCCAAGATGACGACTGAGTGAAACACCTTTCCCCAGACGCTGTGATTTGGATCTAAATTTACCATAAAAAGAACTTTTTAACAGAAGAAAAAAAAGCGAAATTTGAACCACAAACAAATAAAGAAGATCAAGGAAGCAGAGCGGGGACAACAAAGGACTCCACGGCGCAGCAATCTGGAGCTCCTCACGGATCCCCACCCGGCTCTGCCGGGGCGGATCGCCACCAGGCTCTGCAGCGAAGAAGTAGGCTGTGGAAAAACAGGACCAGGAGCCCTGGGGACCACCCAGATGCTGAGAACAGCAAACCCCAGGACACAGTGCCACCGGCATCCCACGCCACACCCAGGAGGAGATTTCCCGAGTTACCCACAGCGACCAGCGTTCAGCGTAAGCTCCTGCGGGTCTGGGGTCTGTCCCAGCACATCGCCTCAGCGCAGAACTGTGAATGCCCAGAAGAGCTCGAAATAAGACACAGCTTCTTAACAGAAGCCTGATCGTGAAACCGGAGCTGAGGATCTGAGTCCAGGAGGAACAGGGGGGAGCCAGCACGCCGTGAAACAGCGGCCGCCATCTTCCCCGCTAGCCCTTCTCAACCAGCTTCCTGCCATCTAGTCAGACTATCACCAACCTGCGCCCCCCAGTGGCCAGAGGAGCAGGCCCAGCAGCAGGGATCCAGAACTGCCAAGCAGAGACTTGGTGCAGGCCTCAGGCTCTACAGAACCCGGGCGTGAAGCTGTGACAGTCACCCAGACACCGAAAACTGCAGGCACCTCGGCAGATCCAATGACCTGGCCTGGCGCGGAGTGACATAGACCCCAGGAAAAACAAGGGAGCGGGCGCCGCAAAAGCGCGCGGCAAACTGGCCAGTGCTGCCTGGCATGCCAGCCCCTTCCAGCTAACACCCTGCCAACTATGCAGACCCCCACTGTCCTCTTGCACCCGCAGCGATCAGAGGTGAAGCAGGCAACAACGGAAATCCGAGCAGCAGCGACCTGTAAGTGGTATTGGGCCCCTGAGGTGCGGGACCCCTATAAGAAGGATAGACACAGGCACCCGCCCTTCTACGGGTGCACATAGGGCATCTGAAAAGGCCTGGCTTTTAGACTGCACTCCTGCCATCAGCAAAGGCAGAGAGAGAGATGAAGTCAGGCCCTGTAGAGCCCAGAGACAGAAGGCAGCAGTGGGAGAGGCACCAATGAAACCCCCTGCCTGCACTGACGGCAAATAAAAATGATACAGACACACTCGAAAATTTAAGCTCGATACTTACGAACTAGCAGGGTGTTTGTTCTAGTGGTTGGTTGCTGTTTTTACATTTCAGGTCTTTTGTTTTTGTTTTTGTTTTGTTTTGTTTTGTTCTGTATTGTTTTGGGTGTCAAGGTTTATTGGTTTTTACTCAGTTTCTGTTCTGTATTGCCTTGGTTTACTTATCTTTGTTTGGATGATTGCTTGCTTTGTTTTTACTTGCTTAGCTTGTTGAATCTCCTCCTTTTTCCTATTACAAGCTTCCCCTCCCTCGTCCCCCCATATTCCTTTTCCTCAACACTGTACCTCCTCCCTTCTCATTTTCTTTTTCTTTGTTTCCTGTCTCATATCAAGACCGTCTCATACTACCACAATCAAAACTCTATATTGATTACTAGAATATCCTGTCATGTCTACTAACAGTAATCTTTACAATAGATCTCCGCAACACACTCAACTTCTTATTTCACTGGAACATACCTCTTCTTTACCCTATTCCTGCATTCATCACTGTGACCTCTCACCCAACCTTTATCACTGATTACAACCTGTCCCTGTATACACCTTCAGACACCTCTAACCCCCCCTACAGAGTTTGGACATGAAAACTTACAAGAGCAGCAAAGATATAAGTCTAAGAATAGGTGAACCATGGGAAGGAAAAATAACAAAGAACCAATGAGCCACCACAACCCCTCAGTAACAGATATCACCCACCCAGAATGGCAGAGATTACCAGAAGAACAATTCAGATCTTTAATACTAGAAACAATACATGATTTTCAGAAAGAATGTAGGCAGAGCTTTAGAGAAATAAAGGAAGAAATAAAAGAACAAATAAAGAATTCGATGACATGAAAAGGAACCAAAGAGAAGCATTGAAAGAAGTGAAAGATGAAATAACTGAAATGAAGGCATCAATTCAAACTATAAGCAGTAGATTAGATCACATGGAAAATAGAATATCACTCTTAGAAGATGACCATGCCAAAAATGAATCTATAGTACACAATTTAGAAAAAAAATACGTCAGTATGAATCGGACATCGAAGAGATCTGGGCCAATTTTAAAAGAGCTAACCTAAGAATAATAGGCATAGAAGAGGGATCAGAAGTTGAAACTTTTGGAATAAACAATCTCTTCAAAGAAGTAATATCAGAGAATTTTCCAAACATAGAAAGAGAAGTTGACACACAGGTAGAGGAAACATACAGAACTCCCTCAAGACAGGACCAAAGAAGAGGCTCACCACGCCACATAATAATCAAGTTGACCAACGTAGAGGCCAAGGAGAGAATTTTAAAGGCAGCAAAAGTAAAAGGCCAAGTGAAATTTAGAGGCAAGCCAATTAGAATCACTCCAGACCTCCCAAATCAAGTCATGAAAGCCAGGAGAGGCTGGAGTAACTGATTCCAAACCCTGAAAGAAAATAACTTGCAGCCAAGATTCTCATACCCAGCAAAACTCTCTCTTAAAATTTATGGGGATATAAAAACCTTCCATGACAAACAGAAAATGAAAGAATTTATGTCTTCCAAACCAGCACTAGAGAAGATACTTAAAGAGATTAACTACAAAGAAGAACTAATGTATAAATGTCAGAACCAGAGAAACAACAATTTCCAGGAAACAAACAACTAAACAAAGAAGAATAAAATCCACTGAAAACAGAAGTCAAAACTCGAAATGTTAGGAATCAAAAACCATCTCTCAATAATCACATTGAATATAAATGGTCTCAATTCCCCAATAAAAAGGCCAAGATGGCAAAATGGATCAAAACCCAGAATCCATCTATATGCTGCCTGCAAGAAACACATTGAACAAGCAAAGATGCCCACAAGCTAAAGGTGAGGGGCTAGAGTAAGGTAATCCATGCCAACAGTACCCGAAGACAAGCAGGAGTAGCAACCATGATATCAGATAAATTAGACTTCAAGCCTAAGCTTATCAGAAGAGACAAAGCAGGTCATTTTTTACTAGTAAAAGGAACAATCCAGCAAGAGGAAATAACAATTATCAACATTTATGCCCCAAATGCAGGTGCAGCCACTTTCATAAAACATACTCTGTATGATACAAA
>PVLC010006888.1:0-66505 GCA_004027655.1 Graphiurus murinus
TGTTCTCCCTAATATGTGGATGCTAGGGAGAAGATGGGGCATAGGAGGGTCTCCAGATGAAAAGGAGAGATCCTCGATAAGCAAAGAAGTTGATTTAATTGTAGTGGACGCAGGGGGCAGAGGGACGCCCTAAAGCACATGATGTACTTACACAATCATATCAAGGTCACTCACTGAAGTGAACCTGAGGGGGAGGGAGAGGGAGGGAATGGAGTGGGAATTGGTGAAGGGGTCAAATGAGAATTGTGTGCAAATATGTTGTTAATAACTTGTACTTAACAAAGATGTATGCTATATTGCACGAATTACTACAATAAAAAAATTTAAAAAAAAGTTTGTGACATGCTTGCCATAATAGATGTGGCCAGAATAATTTCAAAATTAATTTTAGTATATGTTTCTTGGTAGATTGGGCAGCTCATATCCTAATGTTTGATCCTATCACTTTTATTAGGTTTAGAAGGGATTTTTCCACATGCAGCCTTATAGAATCTGCTAATTAGTTTTGAATTTGACTTCAGTGTCAAATTACTTGGATGATATTTCATTATAACATGAATATCTTTTTTATAAGTGTGTATATATATACGTATGTATGTAAATATATCTACATGTAGATTTTAGATGCATATATGCATATCTATGTAGAACCCCCCCTCTGAAATTCTTTATGATATTACTACAGTAAGACCAACAAGATAGATTGGAGTATAAATAAATTTTATGTTTTGTATTTTAATTTGGTATTACCTTCAAAACCTCTCTTCAGAAAATTTATTGCTTTTTAATAATTATACTGCAAAATGTTAAGATATCTAAAAAGAGAGTGGTATGAGGTAAAACTCAAAAACACTCTTGAGTCAAAGAAGCCAGTCAGGAAAGAGTGTTAGTATATGATTCCATTGCCATAAAATGTTTAAATGGACAGAACTGACTTATGGTGATAGAAATAAGGAGAGAGGTTACTTTTGAGGGATTTGACTAAGAGAGACCTGCTAGAGACCCTTATGGGCATTCAAATGTTCTTATTTTGGGCAGAGATAAAATGGATATATACATGAGAGTGCATACATATGTGTACACATAGTTATAAAACTGTCAATCCCTACACTTAAGATTTGTGAAATTTACTCCTTATGAGTTACATCTCAAGCTGTATCTCAACCAATTGAGCAACAAATCCAGTAGCAGTCGCCATTGAACCACAGCAAAACCCAAAGCCTGAAATGAGCTGATACAAAGTTTTAGGCAAAAATATTGTTTAGGATCTGGAGCGGGCTTCCTTCTAAGCAAAAATCCCTTCAAAACATAAGGAGATGATGGGTCAGCCCAGAGTTGTGTCCTTCCTGTTCAAAGGAGAAGACTACTGAAGCCTGTCCATTTACTCCCCCCTCCCCTAGAGCTCTCAAGTACAATAGTGAATGTAAGCTACAATAAAAAGGTCATTTTCTTCTTTCAGCAACAGTAACACAAGTGGCTACATTTCCTGATTCTGGATTAAGTTCAAGATTTCAAATACAACTGAACTCGTTTCTGATTAGAAAGTTTGATATTTATCATAGACTTCCCTGTCTTCCATAACCAGTGTGAGAGAGATTGCAAAAAAGTAAACTGAAAGGGACCATTCTTTTATTTAACAATTAACCCCATCTGGGTAAATAATACGGCGCAGTGCACTTGAGCCGCTGCTGTCAGGCTGTGAGTTCAGAACTCAACACGGCTTCAAAGCGGCGGCCATGAAACGATGACAAGATGCTACAGAAATGGCTTTTTATGTGGAATATAATGCGCATCTAGTGTTACATAGTACAGTAATGAGGAGAAGAGGGCTGGAAAGACAGAGCAGATAGAGTGTCTGGAAGTACTTACCTGAGGGAAACACAATCTTGGTTTAGTTCAGGCCCTTAGGCCTAGAAGCACCGTATATGATCGAAAAACTTGAATATTCGAAAACAATTTCAGCAAGGGTTGTAAGGTTTCCATCACAGGCAAATAAAAACAAAATTCCCTGGCAATCACTAGAGCAGCCGAGAGTTGAGATGCTTCTGAAAACCTGAGCTTCCTTGCCGCTTTTATCAGATAATTTCATTATACAAAGGGGCATATGTCTTTTAAAAGTATCAAACAGCACATTAGAACCGTGAAAGCCCGTCAGTCAACAAATCCTTTTGATAAAGATCGATCGCTGCCTGAATAAGGGGAAAACATAGTCCAGGTCAATCTGTCAACAAACGCATTCAAAAATCTATACTCTGAATTGAGACAAGGAACTCTAATAAACTGAGATTACTTTCCAAGAAAATATTTGGGTATCCCTACAAGCCTGGCCCCACACCTGACTGCATTCTGCATCCCCAGGAAGAATAGGCCTAGTGCGCACGGAGGTGTGTGGGCATCTTTGGTTACTTCTTAGAAGCAGGTCTTACCTGATTTCCACCTACCTGTATCACTTTTAGTAAATGGCACAGGGATGGAAATTAGTGGGGGGAACCAACTTGGGATTTGGTCAGCTCCAATTTCTCAAGTGGATTTTCTATTGTAATGCATGTAGTCTGGAGACCACATGAGAAACCCGGGGCCTGGGATCTGCTTCAACAGCAAACGTTTTGCAAAGCCCCACCAGAACAAAAAGGACTTGTGCATCCGATTTCTGTGGGGCACAGGTGTCTCTAGAAAGACCTATGAGGAATATAGAACATGGAGAAAGTGCATTTGGATAATCTTTATGACCTAGGAAAAAATGGCTGTTTTTATCAGTTAATTGGAGTACTGGCTCTGTCTCTTAGGGAGCACAAAGGGGTTGAGATGCCAACACTTATGACTTCCTACTGTGTGTGCTTTGCAACCATTACCTCACTTAATCCTGGGGTCAACATTACAAGGCAGGTCTCTTTACCCTTGTTACAGATGGTGTAGTTGTGTTAGAGAGCTTGCATTTCTTACACAAGACATTTAGCTAGTGTCAACAGTAGCACTTGGGTCCACTGTGTCCTGTGTGTTGAGTCTGTCCACCAAAATGACTGATAGCCTATGGCTTTCCCTAAACATCATGGTCCAGGGCTACCTACCCACCATCCCTCATGATGCCCTTCTCTGTGGCTGAGCTGACCTTTGAGCCTTTTTGTCAAACAGTAAAAGCAGTTGGCTCAAGTTGTCAGCCAGACAACTAGAGGAGGAAAGAGTTCCATTTAAACTATATAGTTGAGAAAACGATAGACAAAAGCCCAGATACCCAGTTCAGAAGCAGAGGAGCAGAATATTTTCCATCAAGGAAGCCAGAGGGGTCCACTGAATAAATGGAGGGTAGAAGCCAGGGGTGAAAAGGATAGGAGGCAGAGACTCTGTGCTGGTGCCAAATAGTTTAGCCACATCAGTTTGCTACCCAGTCTCCACCTTGTCTTTGATGTAGAAGAAAGAGATGACTTAGATTTGAAGAAGAAAAAAAAAGTCTTCAGAAAAATGCTGTTTCACATGCAACTGTGGGACTTGGGCAAAGTAATCTACCCCATGGAGTGCCAGTGTCACCATGCGTAAATTCAGGATAATGGCACCACCTGATGGAAGAAAAGTGCAGATTCAAAGGAGTCAGGCTCAGGAAACACCCAGCCAAGTAAGTGCCGAAAACATGGTAAGTCCTTGGAAATATTGGGTCTCTCCATTTCTTTTTATTCTCTTCAACAAGATCCAATTCCATGGTGACATTGGCCCTGAGGATTAGTATGAAAATGTAAGTATTGGTCAGTTGGGCTGAGGAATTTGGTGTGATAGGGTAGGGGGGACAGTTCTGAGCCACAGTCACTTGAGCAAAGAGCCACCTCCCTGTTTCTGCATAGCATGAGGTCTCATTGCTTAGGAGTATATTTGGGGCTACCAGGACTGATCATTTGTCTCTCCCACCACCA
The DNA here is from genome assembly GCA_004027655.1 of Graphiurus murinus. NCBI lineage: Eukaryota > Metazoa > Chordata > Mammalia > Rodentia > Gliridae > Graphiurus > Graphiurus murinus. Next base: position 3,903 of record PVLC010006888.1, read on the forward strand.
CTTTGTGTAATAGAACAGAGAAGGGCTCTGATATTCATCATAAGCAGGAGCCTCCCTGGCCCCCAAACCTTAAATCTAGCTGCCTTCCCATCCTAACTGAAGCCACCATTCCTGCTCCCCACCCACCAGCCCCTCATCACAGTGTTCCAAGCCACCTTCCTTTGGTCTCAGCCTGCATTCCCAGTTGCTTTTCAATGGCCATGGTCACATTGAAGTGTACGGTTTGAACTAATGAACCTAAAAGTAAAGATTGAAGGGATGGAGAGATGAGCACCTGGAAGTGAAGAAGAGAATCTCAATTTGTAAATGAAAAAAATGTGGTCATTTTACCCTTTTCTCTTTATTTTGTAGAAAAGCCATGAATTTAGAGTTCTATGTTTACCATTCTCCATAAGTGGCTGTGGTAAGTCAGAGATATCATTTCCTCTTGGTAAAATATGGATGTTGCAGATACCATCTCTAAGGTTCCTTCTCTCTCAACATTTTCTGAGTCTATTCTTCTGTTTCATGGGTTATCAATCATCCCCAAAGGGATGTATAAAGCAAAAATAAAGCTCTGGAGGCTGCATAAGAGGTGGCAGTAGACTTGGAGTCTTGGTCTCAAGACCAAGGTCTGTCACTAACTAGCCATACTCTTAAGTGAGATACTTCCCCCTTTTTGAGCTTCCTTCTCCCCAACTGGAAAAGAGGAGAATTACTATCATGTAGCTGCTAAAGATTCTTCAAATTCCAATATTCTGCAATGGATTCAATAAACCCTCATTCCAAGACATAACCCATGTTCCAGATCCGTTGCCAGGTTGCCAAAAAAAAACCCTCATGGGCAAAGATGTGTAAACTCTAGTAGGGAATGTGTTTCCTGAGCTTCTTAACTTGCCTGGTGTTCAACACAGGGCACTCTTGGCTTGCATGCTAACACCAGAGACCCCTGGTATGAGTGGCCGTGGAATATCTTTTATTGGAGCTAGATATTTTTGGTAAGTTAATATGCATGTTCTGTCTGTCTCACCTACCTCTTGTTTATGGAGCCATATTTAATTTCCTCTATTTAGCCCTGGCTGCTTCTTCTATGATTTTGCTAAATTTCATTTATCAGGAATTGATCCTGGGTCCAGTTCTCCTCTATTTAAATTCTAATGTAAATATCCACAAATACCTGATATCACTATCTCCCCTCCTCCCTCTCCGCTAGCATAAGTTTACTCCCTGTCTTACTTTTACCAGGTTCTACATCATTTTATCAAATGAAATGAGAAAGTTTTAATCCACAAAAAGTGTAGGAAATTCCAAGAACTCATTTTGTTGCAGAGTGTTTTCTTATTTTTTTTTTCAGGGAATAAAATGAGATGATGTGTTAAAAGTGTTTTACAATGAGACAACTGAAGAAGCTGTGATTACTACATGAATACCATGTAAATCATTCATTACCATGACTATATATAATTTTGTTTAACTTTAACTTTTAAATAATTTTATTGGTGCATTGTCGTCTTAAGGATAACTTTACCATATGGGCAGTCTTCCCTCTCAAAAGTTCAATTTTTTAAACTATGGAATATTATGGAAACTCGTATTGACTATAAAAATATAAAATGTATTCATAAAAGAAAAACAAATTCATGAAAAATAAAAATTATAAAAAATTAATTCAGGATTCAGAAAAGTGAGTCTATTTGGGGTTTCAGAAAATAGTACTTAAAACTGTATTTGTTCTTTCACGGTATTATGTGCTCAGTAACTAGGACAAGGCCAGCTACATCTGATCTTAAGTCTGCTGGCCTCAAATGGGTCACTTACACCTCAGACTCCTCAGGTCTAAAATGATGGGCGTGGCTGGATATCATCTTGGCCCCTCTCCATGTAGACATCTATGGATGCCCTGAATTGAGTGGCTGCCTAGTTTAGGGGAAGGATGTGTTTTTGAAGTGAGGCAGAGCTAAATATGAATATCTGCTTTGCACTGAAATCAGGCCTGGGGAAAGTTGCTTTCCTTCTCTGTTCTCAATTTTCACATCTGCAAAGTGGGAATAAACACACTTATCTTTTGAGATTTTCTGGGGGCATAATATAATGTGCTTGCCCCAGAAGAGCCAAGCTCATTCAGAAAGTGTGCAGTATTCAAATTATGCTCATGCACTAAGGTAGCACTACCAACCTATTATGTATGGGGAGGGGAGGGGTGGGGGATGGGACCTGAAGGGGAACACATGAAGACTTGTATGCACATTTGTTTGTATGACTTTGAACTTCATGATGTTTTATGATTACAATATACCAATAAAAGTATTAAACAAATAAAGAAAAGAAAATGTGCAATTCTCTTCCCTGGCCCCTCTGTTACAGTATTTGTCTAGCTTTGGTCTTTCCTACTTGGATGTTCTAACAGAGATGACCCCTCTTCCTATATGGGATTCATCTATGTGTAGTCAAGATGCAGGTGCAAGTAAGAAAAATAGGCATGACTTAAATCTAATGTCCCAGGTTTCTCTGGAACAGAATCGTGTGGGATTCCAAATATTGAATTCAGAAGTCAGAGCCTTTGGTGTTGCAGGCAGGAGACAGCAGCAGAAGGGATTGCTCTGCCTCTCTTTTATTATGGCAACTCAAAGCTGATCCACCAGCCTGATGTATTTTGCTTGACAAGACCCTTTGGATTTGAAGTGGGACAGAGATTCTGGGAGTGAAACCTGAAACTAGATTCTAGCAGAGTTTTAGAGCATCCCAACTTAACCTACAAATAGCTTTTATTTAGAACATTTCACTTTGCCTCTAAAATAATGTATCTAAATCATAGGCATAAAGCATCAGAAGAAGCAACTAAGAACTTAAGTGTGTTGTGAGTTCAACAGGTGGAATTTGCCTGAACTTCTGGGCCATTTGCTTTGAACTCACAACAAAGACTATGCAATGGAATATAGCCTACTAGGTTTTGAAATATTTCTCTGTGAAGCAGCACCCATGCCTATTTCAAGTACAGATCATATGATCTAATATACACACCATGTGACTGTCAGTGGTGCCTGCAATTGCCCATGGGAATCTCATTTTCTATTGAATCATGACCTTTCCTGAGAACTAGAATCCATAGTCATTTATAGCTTAGAACTCGCTTGACCAACATAGTATAATGTAGCATTTTTGATGAACAGTTTCAACCATGTGTCTTCTAGAATGCTTTACTTTAAGGAAAAAAAAAAGCTTTGACAAACTCAGCACTACTTTAGGCAAAGCAAAGTGGTAGATTCAACTAGGGTTACAGTGAAGTTAAAATGCAGCAATATTCGAAATGAGTGTGGCTATAGACCCCAATCAGGTACCTTAATAGACACACGGAAATTCAATGATTTTTTTTTTTTTTTTTTTTTTTTTTGAGGTTGGTATGTTCCTAGTATTTTTTTCTGTGTGATTCAAGATAAAATGCTTATAATTATTGGCTTTCCATGTAATGATTATCACATTTTTTAAAATTTCAGAGCAAACACCCCTGGAAGCACATTCTTTGTGGTAACCTGAAACTCTCAATTTAGGCAAGATTCTGATTGACTTTAGCAGAACAAAGGGACACTTGCATCTCATTTGAAACCCAGATGAGGCGCTCCCTATTTCATTTTAAATTGGGAGTGATGATGCTTGGTTGGTCAATACTTCAAGGGAAGAGGGGGAAAATAATATTGAACAGTACTAGTGTACAGTTCCTATTTTTTCTGGACTGGAACTGGTTAACTAGGAATTGAAAAGCCATCCGCTGGTAGCCTGAACAGAAACCTACAGTCTGAAAACACTTATTCCCATCAACACTGTTCCAAGGAGGTGCCGAAATGCAGGGTCCCTCGTTCTGATCTGTGTCTGTCCTGGTATGAATTAACAAGGGGAACAGGAAATGGATCGACACTGTTCAGAAGTAAGGAGGCCGAGCAGGAGGGGGGTCCTTCTGCTTTCAATCAAGAGAAAGGGTGCAATCTGAGGCGTCATCGGTGCATCTCTACCATGGGTAAACCCAGGCTTCTGCAGGGAGCTGGGATTCTTTATGGATGGAATTACATACTTTGTGAGTGAGAAGTATTTCTTGTGGGGAATACCTGTTAGCTAACAGCAAAAATGTGGGTGGAAGGACAGAAACGGGACTGGGTGAATTTGGCATTGAACCTGACCGAGAAATCACTATCACCATCATCATATTCTTCCTCATATTATTTAAGAGTGATGTTTTCCCCATTCCCAATCTGGAATACCCAGAGAGATGAAAGTAAAAAAGAAAGCATTGCCTTTCCTGAAGACCTTTGGAATCCGGAAGCAATTTACTCTTTGCCATGCCATTATTCCTGTTGTAGTCCTGCTAAACTTGCTTGTGATGTTAGGGACAATGATCCTTACTTTGTTGACATCTTGAGTAGCCACTATTAAGAGGTGAGAGCTAATTTGCTTAATTTCAACTGACTAATCCAATAGACCCTCCCCACCCCCGGTTTACTTTGCTTGCATAGTAAGCCTTTGAAAACCAGAAGTTTAAGCCATTTCCTATGCCAGGAAAGATTTATATGTGTGCAGTTGGTCTTAATCAGAGAGGCAATGGACTTGTTCCAGGATGGATGTGGCTGGAGATGCTTGTGAACAGGGGCAGAAGTAGTAAACTAGAAAGCTGCCAGCTTCCTCCTGAGTCCCATCTTCAAGTGTGGCTACAGGATTCCATTTGAAATAACTTCCCCCATACTAAAAATCAACTACATACACATGCTAACACAAAACTAGAAGACATGCTACTGTTTGTTATTTACCATTTTAATAGTCATGCCTCGGTTTTTCTCCTTTTGTGTAGGCCAGTAGAGGTTGCCTGTGTTTAAAGAACATGTTGGAGATGGGTTGTCTCTGAGAAACTTGTTTCTGTTCAGCATTTGATATTTTGTCATTAGAGTGACCAAGGTATTAGCCATCTTGTTGCTATAAATCAGATATATTTGAAACTATATTATTATTTTTCAAACAATATAGCCATTTATGGAAAAGGCCTAGTATTTTTCTTTTAAAAATCATAACATACTAAGTTATTTAGAAACAACATATAAGTGCCCATCAGAGTTCAGTGAGGGTCTGACTTCATCAATCTATTCCCCCATTTTAGCTTTATGTCCTTGATGCATACAGGTAATCCAATAAATATTTGACAAATGAAAAATTTGTATAAACTGCCAACACGACCCTCCATTGGCTCAAAACAAATGCTTCAACACACATAAAATAGCTTATCATCAGAATTGAGTTTATGTGTATTTACAAATTATTCCCACCAATCCTTGGGCATATTTGAGCAAAACTGATAGGATATTTGTTCTTTAACCAGCCCTCAGACCCAATTTCCAGTGTTTGTCTTTGTGTCTATAACACAAGCCTCAGGCAGGATTCCTCATTATTCCCTTACATTTTGTTTGTTTTCCTTTTTTTTTTTTTTTTAAGGAGAATGTTTCTGTTATAGTCCAAATGAAGGTGGTCCTTTCCTTTTCAAATTAACCATAAACGTATGAATGGAGAAGCATATGCAGGAAAATTTTATTTTATTGGCCAAAAGATCAGTCCAATGTAAAGCAGAATTTTCTTGATTCTGGAACCACAAAGCTATGGGGGAAACTCTTGGACGAAAGTCATAATCCAACAGAGAAGGATGAAAGGAATTTAAAGGTGAATTTGGGGACTTGGGAAATTTAATACTATGATTTGGTATCAGATTTAAATTCTTTCCAAAGCCACTGTGAAATCAAGGTGGGGGAGGGGTTACGTACAAAAGTTGAATGCTATTAAAATTATATATAAAATTATGTACCCATCCCTTTTGCTCCCCCCAATGAAAACAGTTCTAAATATAAGTTGCTGTTGTATTTTATTGAGCTCCATGTTCTAACAAATTAAACAACTGTTGTGTCAGGTATTGAAAGTAAAGGTATACATAAATGTGTAAATTGCAAGGTTAAAAAGGGATATTGTACTCCAATGTTGTAAGTCTGCAGATCCAACACAATTGGCAAGATAAAATATCAATAATACAAAGGGTCTACTCCATTCTTCCACGGTAGAGAAAAGCCAGATATACCAAAATATCAGTTCCTAGATGAGCAGCCGAATGGATGTCTTCAACATGAGCATCCTTCCACAGCCTTGAAATTTCTGTAGTAACAGGAGTTTTGAAGACATACCCTACATTCCGAATGGGAGAACCCAGAGACAGGGAAAGCAAAGGAACTTGGCTGCATTATGTGGAAACACCTTCAACAAAGAGGCAGATAAAAAGTGCCTCCTTTCCTAAGAGTTAAGTAGTATGGTAATCTGTTTTTTTTCCTAGCAGCATGCCCATCGGCCATGGTAATTTGTTCAGTGCTAATAGAAGTAGGTGGTTTCACTGAGAGCCCAAAGGATGGAATATGGTACCAAAAATGAAAATCACCTGGTTTTCCTACAGTTCCTGCCACCAGGGGTCATCCTTCTTAGCTTTAGGGCCTCTCCAGGTGGAGCAGTAGTAAGTACACTGAGGTGGGGTTAAAACTGTAAGGGCTTCAGAGTGAAACTGAGGTTTGAATCCTGGCTCTCACACTTCCTCTTCAAAAGCCTTCAGGCCTTTACTTTAAAATGGAGATTATAACACCAACCTCACTGACTTACTGTTAAGGACAAATAAGATAAGTAGAGAGTTTTTAGTATAGAAGTTGGCTTTCTTAAGCATTCAATGTATTGCCATTATAAATTATCAGGAATGGTATAGATTTTATCTTACCAGTTTATTAGTGCTTGGAAAAGTCAAAACTAAAACAAGCCAACCAAAAAAATGCTTATGAAGTTTCCTAAATTACTTTTCTTCTTCTTTTTTTGTTTTTGACATTTGGTGTGAATTTATCTTTCTTTTCATGCTTACTTATGAAGATTCACACACTTGCTCAAATGTTTTAATAATTCCACCTCAATTAGGAGCCAGGCGTGGTGGCGCACGCTTGTAATCCCAGCTTTCGGGAGGCTGAGACCGGAGGATCCGGGTTCGCGGCCAGCCTCAGCTACCTAGTGAGGCACTCCGCAACTTAGTGAGACTCGGTTTCAAAATAAAGAATAAAAAATAGGGCTGGGGGTATAGCTCGAAGGTAGAATGCCTCTGAGTTCAATCCCCAGTACCACAAAATAATAATAATAATAATAATAATAATAATAATAATAATAATAATAATAATTCCACCTCAATTGATTGTTTTTTTTGGGATATTCACTATTAATGTACTGGCTCACCCATATAAAGAGGTTTAGGATTTTTCACTAATCAATACAAAGTTTATTAATTATCTTTCAAAGCAATTTTTTATTTGCTTTGAGATTCAAGTTCCTTTCTTTGCCTCTCAACTTAAGAAGCTTTTCCTCTGTGAGGAGTTTTTTGTTCCTAAGACTTTACTCCAATTGTTCTAGTTTCTTCTCTAAGATCACCTGTAAATCTCAGCTTAACTCTGTTTTCTGTCCTCTGTATCTAGCCAGTTCTCTTGAATTGTTTCAGTCTTTATCCTTTTCTACTTGAGAGTTCTCTCCATTGAATTCAGTTGAATCCAGTTCACCTTTTCGATTGCAGCAATCATCTTTTATACCTGCTTTACTCCATGTGTATAGGTCTCAAAACTACTTATAAATATATTTCCATACTATTCTGAATTGAATGAACTCTAAATTACAATAGAACACAGATTAAAGGGATAAATCTGTGCAAAAGTGAATGGATGAATAACTAAAACCAAGTAAGAGTTTAGGATAATTAGATATGTTTGTTCTATCTTAAGCATCACTACACGTGGAAATATTCCCAGATCAGCACAGTGATTAGAAATAGCTACTAGAGAACATGTGTATCAACATTTCCCATGCCTATGCCCATCCATGCAAAATATTACTAATGGGCCGTAATAGCCTTTATTATCATAGATCCAGAATGAAACTCTCTCAGAAGCTGTTAATCATCTGGAATTGGCACATGTCATTAAATACATTTGCCACTGCAAACTATTAGAGCATTTTTTGTTCAATACTACAAAGATGTATAATGTAGACCTTTTTTTAAGTTTAAGTTTCCAGTGGAATTTTTGAGTACTTCTGTTGTGAAATAACTCTACTTGCAAGAACCTAACTCTTAATATCTGTGGGGGCACTTTTCCTGGTTTTCACTTTTAAGCATAGGCAATGATAATTGGTCCCCAAATTATTGTTCCTGATTGTGTCCCTATAATTGGGACTGATTTATACTCGATTGCTAATCCTATGCTCGTAGTGGTTTCCTAGTTTCATCTTTGGTCTTTTATTCCCTGGGTAATTGTTCTGTGAGGCAATAAACAAGACAATTTGGACACACATCATGAGTTTGTTGAGCAACTGATATTAAATAAATATGTGTGCAGATGTAAGAGACACAAAGGCATAGATGAACACTGGAGGAAAACACGTCATTTGTGAACTCAGCACTTTAAGAGCCATTTACTGAGTATTAATTATGCACCAAATATTTCATCTAGACAGTCTTATTTAGTATACATAACAACCCTATGAGTTAGATATAATTATTATTTCTACTTTATGGATGAGGATATTGAGGTTCAGGAAAATCTAACTAAATTGTTCAAAGTCATACAGCTGTTAGATGCCAGAGCCTAGGATTCAACCCAGATTCTGTCTTATTTCAGAATCTATCCTCCTAACCACTGTGCTTTCCTGCCTAGAACATCAATAAAAATACTTTCTTCAACAAAAACAAACTGTAGAGTTTCATGTAAGGCATTAAGTCAATGATAATGTCTTTCATATAATAGGCCAGCTTCTTCTGCTGTGGAAATAGAGCATCAAAGATGCTATACAGCATGATAAAACTTTGAAAAAAACCCACACACACAAGAAAGGAAGTCCTGCCATTCACTGAACAGAAACATAGAACATAGAACAGAAAATAGAACAACATAGAACAGAAACATAGTAAGCCTAGAGCAAAGTGTTTTCATACTCTACATTGAAAACAGATTACAAAAGTGTGTGTGGTAAGGTAACCCCTGTGGCCCCTGCCCCCAAATCTTTTGTCTGTTCTACTACCCCAGGAGGAAATAAGGGTAACTTCCCCACCCCCACTAAACTGTCAGCTTCAGGGGGGTAGAGCCTACATTTTTCCTAGGTGTCCTTAAGACATACTGTACTGGCTGTACACAACAGGCATGGAATAAATATTTGCTGAAGACATGAATGCTTAGATGGAAGGGATAAATGAAAAAGGGAGAGAAGGATGTGGAGAGAAAAGTAAGATAGGAAATGAAGAAGATGAAGGAAGAAGTCCTTTAATATTCTGCTGTAGTCCTCTTTCATGCTGGACCTTTCCTATCTGTTGTCCTATCTCTGGTTGGACCTGTCTGTTATGGACTGCCAAACTCCAAAGTGCAATTTATCCTGGGATTTTCTATCTTGTTTTCAGTTAAGGCCTACTATTGTTCACTGATACTTTTCTGGGGAGGGATCAGTACAGGGTGAGGAGGTTGGGTAGCTGGCAGGAGGCATGGCCTCCAGGATCTTTGCCAGTTTGATCTGTCTCACCCTTGAGCAACTGGCTATTAGAACAGCATCAAGAACCTTAGACACTAATTAGAGATCCACTTTTATCCAAACCCATTAAGTACTAGGATCCAGTGGTCATTATCTACTTCACAAGAGTTACAGCCTGGCTGTAGCTTCTTCCCTACAAAGTAGGGAATATCTCTGGCTCGTGTGAGACCTTCCTGGTCCTTTAACCTCTATGAATTAGCATTACCTTGAAAAGCAAGCACTCTGCTTTTCAGACATACCCCTGAAACTTACACCTGAAACACAGTGTAGGATTTTCCCAGTAGCCTCTGGATATCTCAAGCGAGCTACCCCTCCAAGCTGTTTGTTCCAGGATGTTCTTTTTCTGTAAAGCATCTATTTAGCATCTATTTGCTCAAGTATCATTCTTTTTTTTTTTTTTTTTTTTTTGTACTGGGTATTGAAGCCAGGGGTATTTTATCTCCTAGCTACGCCCTTGGCCTCTTTTATTTTTTGTTTGAAAATAGGGTATTGCTAGGTTGCTGAAAGTCTCACTATGTTTCAGAAGCTGTTCTTGAATCTGCAATCCTCTTGTCTCAGCCTCCCAAAGTACTGGGATTTCAGGTGTGCACACCACACCCAGTTTCAAGTATCATTCTTAACTTCTCATCTTCCATATTCAAACCATCACCAATCCTTTGAAATGCATCCCAAATCAGGCTACTTTTTGCCATTTGTAATCTCATTACCTTAATCCATATATATCACTGTTGACACTGACCCGGTCCACTGAGACAGACTCCTAACAGCTTCTACTCTTGACACTCTTCAATCCACAGAAGGGCATCAGGCAGCTCTTTTTCAAAGATCATAACACTTCTCTGACCAAAACAACACATTGGTTTCTGCCATCACACTGAATACAAAATCCAAAGAGCTTAACTTGCCCATAGATAGTCCCATGAGTCGGTCCCTGCTTACCTCCATAACTTCATCCCCACCACTGTCCTATACACTCACTCTGCCCTGCCCCACCATAAAGGATCCTTTGTTGCTTTTGAAAATTCCAGAACCTTCCACCTGAGGGCCTCTGTGCTTGCTCTTCACTCTACAGGGAATGCTCTTCCCCAGATGCCTGCACAGTTCAGTCTTCCACTTAAAACAGGTCTCTGCTCTTGTCATCTCATTAGAATTGACAGACTTTCTCCTCCCCTAATCCTCTTACCACCTGATGCACTGGATAGCTATGTATTTATTTATTGAACTGTGTTTTCCCTTTGTTGAGTAAAAGGCCCATTAGAGTGGAAATTTGGTGCTGGGTCCCAAGGCACCACAACACAGTGCCTGGAACAGAGGCTGTGTTCAACAAATATTTGTTGAGTGAGTAAAGGAATAAATGCCCAGAACCTTTCCAGAGGGGTTAAGAAGGCTGGAGGGATTTCAGAGCATCGGGGGCCAGATTCTACCTAGAAAGAAGTGAGGCCCATGGCTTTTTTTTTTTACCAAGTGTACCCCCCACACCATGGATCTATACCAGGCACAAGCTCCTGCTGTTTACATTGAAGACTTTACCAGGCAAATTCCAGTTTAGAGAGTTTCTACATATGGCCCATCTACACCCCTATATACATCATGGGCCTGTGATTCCTGCCTAATACCCTAACATCTCTGAATCATCAAGAATAGAGAGCTTCATCTCCCAAGCAGCAGCGAGGCAAGTAGGCTCCCATAAAGCTAAACTGAGTCATCAAGACATAATGATGAGTCCCAGGTCACACAGGCAATCAGGCAAAAGATTAGGATTCAGAACTAGACCACATCCCTTCTTCTTTTGGGTGTTGGCTGTCAGAAACACTGTGCTTGGAGGTGGTCCACATTTCATGGATGTTTCGTTCAAACACAAATGAAAGAGAGTCCTTGAAAAATGGACTGGCTTGTATACTTTCCAAAGCTGTGGTCACTGAGTGTGATAGGACAGATGAGTTTAAGCAATCAGAGTGTTAGCAAGTCTCCCTTTGGGTTTCTCTGACTGCTTCCCTCTGGTGCAGACATAATATTCAGTTTCTCCAAAACATCTTTGGTTACCAAAAGTAACTTTGGTGGGAAAATTGTGACGATGGTCAAACAAAGAGTTAATGCAACCAAAACAAAATATCCAGTTTGAAATATTTTTACAACGTTCTTTACACTAGAGAGCAGTGGAGAAAAAAACAGCATTTTAAGTGCTGCTCTTTTTCCCATTAGGTTGTCTGCTTTTACAGGTGGCAAGTTTCAGCAAGATCTGAAGGCGGGAGGCTCATGCCGAGATGGTCTGCAGCAGAAAGGCTTGACCCGCCTGACCTCCTGCCCATGCATACAACATAATCACTCACAAAATAGATACTAAAATAATGTTAGCAGCCGCCCAGCCTAAACTAATAAAACCTAGCGCGCTGAGAGTTAAGGCAGAAAGCCTGTCCTTAACTCACCCCCTCGGGCCTCTGCATTACCTCTTCCCTGGCCTGAATTAACAGAGCTCGAACCAAATGGCTTTTTGCACCTCCTTCTTTTCCTGGTGTCATTTTGACACTGTTGATTTTTTTCGTTCTCTCACAGGGCCTGACTCAGTGAGTTTAAATGCCCTTCTCCTTCTCACTCACCACATGCAAACTTTAATTAACACCAACATAACTTGGGGAAAAGTGAAACATTTAGTCAAATCACTGAGTTCAGGGCCATAAGAGGAGGGAAAAGGGGAGGTCAGAGAGGGTCACAGAGAACAGCAAAACATACCCCATGTGTTTAGACAGGTCCCGTTCCCCCACATTCTCTCCTCTTTTGGGCTCTAAGCACCAAACCTCTTTTTTTCATTCTAGAGAACAAACATTTATTCATTAAAGTTGATCTACATTTTTCCCAAAGCCATCCTCTTCTCTCTCTTGCACATAAGCTTCCTAGCTTCCTAGATAACATCTCTGTTTTCTGTGTTAGCAGAGAGATTTCGATCTTATTATCCTCTTTCATTAAAGAGAAACCTGAAGCTCAAAAGGTTAACACCAAGTCCACAGTCTCAATAAAAGATTAATTTTTAAAAATTAAATAATGAATTTTTTTAAATTGGACTTAAATTTCTTAAAGATTAAATAAATAAAAGACCAAGCAGGGAACCAGACTAACACTTCTCAACTTCAAAGTTTAAAGGAACAAGTATTAGTTGAGATGCCATCCAGGTGAAAATAACAAACTGGCATGTATGCATGCCACAAAAAAACCCCAAGACCCCATTTCTCCTTCTAGTACTTTATGTAGCTTAGTCAATAGGGATAATGGAATTCCCCTAAGCTTTGAAGACTTAGCTGTGAAGGGTAATTATTAGCTTTATATGGGAAGTATCCTAGTCAGATTTCTGTCACTGTGACAAAATACCTGAGATAACAGAAGGACCAAAGAATCATTTTGGCTCATGGTTTCAGAGCTTTCAGTCCATGGTTGGCTGGCTTCATTGTTTTGGGGCCTGTGGCGAAGCAGATCATAGTGGCAGTGAGCATGTAGTAAAGCAGAGGAGCTCACTTCATGGTGGACAGGCAGGAGAGAGAGAGAGAGAGAGAGAGAGAGAGAGAGAGAGAGAGAGAGAGAGAGAGAGAGAGAGAGAGAGAGAGAGAGAGAGAGAGAGAGAGAGAGAGAGAGAGAGAGAGAGAGAGAGAGAGAGAGAGAGAGAGAGAGAGAGAGAGAGAGAGAGGGGACAGGGTCCCAATATTCCCATCGAGGCCGTGCCCCCCACCCCAGGGACCTAAACTCCTCACATTAGGCTCTGCCTCCTAAAGGTTTCATCTCCTCCCAATAGTGCCATCAGCTGAGGTCTAAGCCTTCAACAAAGAGCTTTTGAGGACATTTAAGGTCCAAACCATAAAAGGAAGTTTTATTGCCTCCATTCCTACTATCCAAGAACTCATGTCAAGTTGCAATTACACAGTTCCCTTCAGGTTGCAGTAAGAAAGGGAAAAAATCCAGAGGCAGAAATCAAAGAGTCAGAAAGCATTGTAGATTTGACAAGGACACAATAGCCACTCCCAGTTCATCTATACTTGTACCAATGATTTTGCTGAATGTGTTGGAGAAAGTATATTTCTTTAGAAATATACTTGATGAGCACTCTTGACTTAAAACTTGAACTTCTGAAATATTTCAAATGGGCAGACTGACAGTGGACAACCAAGCTGGCCCTAAAAGTTATCATCCAAACATACTGGACTTTGGCTGCAAAATGTACGGCCCCTGCAAAATAAGGGGTATAAAGAGAACAACAGCTTTTGGGTTGTTGTTATAATGATAACAATAATAATAAGTAACCTTTGTGTTTTATGCATTTCACATATATTTTCAGTTAATTCTAGTTGTTACATACCAAATAAACTTATATTACTTAAAATTTATTTAGAAAATTTCAAATATTGTTGTTTTGAGAAGGATAGTTGACAATATAAACTCTCACGGACTGTTATTTTGATAAATATCATTTGATAATATGTATTAAAATTAGAGTCATCCCCTTTGAATCCCAAATTCCAATTTTAGGTATTTTAATACAGAAATATCCATATATGTTTACATAATAACTTGTACATAGATATCCATTTCTCTATTATTTATGAATGGGAAAACTGGAAATAACCTAAGTTTATTGTTGATAACCTTATTTTAAATAAGGTTTAAAAAAAAACCCTTCATTTTATAAATAAATTAGGAAATATCCAAAGCAAGGAAGTTAAAATTACAGGCTCTGGAGTCAGAGGACCTAGTTTGAGTTTTAGTTCTGCTGAGATGTTGAGAACTTGATTGAGATCCTTCACTTGCATACACTTGCCCTTTTCTTTTTCTTTTTTTTTACCTGCAAAATAGTGAAAATAATATAACCTATTTATTGGAGGCTGTGACACTTTCAGAAGGTAAAGGACACTAATCACTTAGCATAGCATCAGGCATGCAGTGAGCACTCAATAGATGCCACTGCTCTTTTATTTATGATTATTATAATCAGACTATGGACTACTCTGAAGCTATTAAAATTATGAAGTAGTAAGCCGGGCATGGTGGTGCACACTTGTAATCCCAGCATTTGGGAGGCTGAGACCGGAGGATCTGGGTTCACGGCCACCCTTAGCTAACTAGTGAGGCATTCCGCAACTTAGTGAGACCCTATTTCAAAATAAAGAATAAAAAATAGGGCTGGGGGTGTAGCTCAGAGGTAGAATGTCCCTGAGTTCAATCCCCAGTACTGCAAAAAAATATATATATGAAGTAGCTCAACTTGTATTGGCATACGGAGGTACCCTGAGTTATAACACATCACTGATTGACATTCCTTCCCACTGGGTGCCCTTCCTCATGCCCTGCCCCTGCCCCTCAAAACTACAGATTCCATGAGGGTATGGATCATCCCTGTCTTGTTGATCACGGTGTCCCTATGGCCTAAAAGAATACTAAGCCACTTCATAAAATTAAATTGAATGAACACACAAACAAATGAGTTTTGAAAAGGCAGAACATTAAGTGAGTATATGTGTAGGTTAGAAAGTTAGAAGCAATTATAAGGAACTGCAAATATGCTTTTCTCTAAAGAATAGAATTATGGGAAGAAAGCAGATTTCCATGTACTCTTATACTTCTGTATTGTTTACATTTTTATATCAAGAAGTGAGAAAAGATATTACCATTGCAGAATTATAAAAACCTAACTAATTCTATGACCACAACAATGTAAAAATGTTTATGTTCCAGATAGGAATTAGGGGAATGTAGAGAAATAAGGAGTATTTTTAGGTTAGTGGTATTTTATTTTATATTTCTACTTCTTTGCTACTACTATAGTGCTGCTGCCTCTAAATTATTATTATTATTATTATTATTATTATTATTATTATTATTATTATTATTATTATTATTACTGGAGATTGAACTCAGGGACATTCTACCTCTGAGCACACTTCCAGCCCAGAAAGAGCTGGAGCAAAAGATAGAGAGAAAGAGGAAGAAAGAAAAAAAAGGAAAGGAAAAAGAAGAGGGGTAAGAAAAGGAGAGAGAGAAGGAGGGAGGGAAGAGAAGGGAGAATGGTAAAAGAAAAGGAGAAAAAAAGAAGAAAGGAGATATTTGAGAATCAAAAAGAAAGAGAAAAGACAGGATTAGTAGAAATCACTCTTTCTATCTTTTTATTTCTCTCCTCTAGGATTACAGCAGTCAAAAAAGAAGTCATGCACACCAGGTCTTTTTTCAGAGGCTGACTTCAGTAGCAGCTATGGCAACACTTTCAGAATTTATTAGCTTCTGGAAAAAAAGGATGAGACTTGAAGAGAGCGCCTATAACAACATTTATTCTGGACCTCAGTCTAATCTGAAGCTACACATCTGGAAGGGTAGCGAGTCAAAAGGCCCAACATAGCCTTTCAGTTGTGGCAAAGTGCAGATGTCTTCTTTATAAACAGTATGAGCAAAAAAAAGACAATAGCTCGTCAACCCTTATGCCCTATTTTTTAGCAGTTAAGTAAAATGTAAAGATAAATCATGCACAGAATGAAGGCAAATGAGCAGCATAAAATTAATCATATGTTCTAAAAAGAGTTTTACTTTTTCTTCTGATTTGGAAGATGGGAGCAGGAAAGTAAAAGAAAAGAGCAAAGGAAAGTAATTAACTATATTTCTTTTAGTTCTTTGTCCATTTTGGTCTCTCTCTAAGATCCTTGGCAAATCCATTTTGGGTGAGCAACAACAAATTATGAAACAATTTTGCAGTAAACCAGTCTCTTAAAACTAGCAGAGCTAACAAATACTTTTTCATCAGACTATACATTCATCCTGGAGAGGAGAGACCTGAAAGAACTCTGTGTGTGTGTGTGTGTGTGTGTGTGTGTGTGTGTGTGTGTGTGTGTGTGTACATGCATGTGTGTGTGTACACATGCATGTGCATGTGTTTGAGATGTGAAGAGTAAGTGAGGTTTGCTCAAGGGATTAGGATGAAATCATATAGATTAGGAATTATCATGATACTCCTTCCAGATAAATTTAAACTCCTTCACAATCTGTCTCCTGCTTGCTTATCCACCCTCATCCTCTATTTTCTTTTTGTAAATTTCTTTATTGGCACATTGTAATCATACATCTTTGTTAGGAACAAGCTGGTAAAGGCATACATGCACACATTTCTCTTTTAATCCTTCCCCAATTCCTTCCCCACTCCCTCATCCTCCCTCCTTCTCAAGTTCAGTTTAGTGATTGCCTTTGATATATTTGTGAAAGTACCTCTATTTTCTATCTCCATGTATTTACACTGACCTTCTTGCTTCCCCCCAAGAAGCCATGTCATTCCTACTTTATATCTTCAAAAATGCTGTGATCTCTGTGTGAAATGCTCTTCCCATCTTATTTTTATGCATACCTTAAGACCCCATTTATAAAACACCTTTGCTATGGCACCTTCACCGGACTCCCCAAGCAGATGAGCTGTCTACCACAGACTTTTATCATCAGTGTGTGTGTGTACACACACACACACACACACACACACACACACACACACAGTGTACACACACACTGTCGTGGATTAAAAATTAGAATACCCCCTGAGGAGCCCATGTATTAAACTCAAGGTTGATATAGTTACATAGTTACGTCATGAGAGTTGGGATCTCATAGGTAGAGGTAACCGGGGCTAGTGGGTGTGGCTGAAGAAGGTGGGTCCTCGGGGTGTGGCCTTAGGTGTGGCCTTAGGGGTTGTACTCCTGTCTTTGAATTCCCTTGCTTGCTCTCTCTGCTTCCAGCCTCTGTGGTGTGAGGAGCAGAGTCCATGTGCTCCCTCTCTCTGCTTCCCGCCACCATACCCTAAGATCCATAGACCCTGGCTTCACATGAACTGGACCAGAATCTGCAAGAAACCATGAGCAAATAAATCTTCCTTCCTCTATGTTGTGTGGTCAGGTCTTTTGGATTATTACAGTGAGAATGCTAAATGAGATATACACACACAAACACACATTTCTTTTCATACACATATATAAATATATATACTTTTATTAAACTCCTAAAATTCTCAAGGGTGGTAGTGATCTTATTTTATTCCTTTATTTAGATAATGCATAGCATAAAGAAGATAATTTAATAAAGATATGTTAAATAAACTATGTTAAAGAGAGTTAAAAAAAAGAGGGAGAAGGGTTTGATTCCGACCTTTTGAAGGAAAGTAACTTCATGCTATTTCAGCTCTTGAGATAAAATAATGACCCTGCAAGGAAGACTCTGGCATGTCTGAAATCTGGCAGAGTGACCAGGCAAAACTGAGAAGTGTAAAAATTCAAGAGATGTGCTGGGAGAGTATGAAGATAGCCTCTCAGGTGACCAGTTATCCCCACCTCCAACTGTTCATGCTTTTCTATAATCCCCTCCTTAGATTCCACATGACCTATTGGAATAATCCCTCCATATTTTATTATAGTACTTATAAAAATAACAAAATAAGAATTGAGAACGCACTATCATAGTAGAAAGTCCATGAATACTTGAATCTTAGATAAATGAATGAATCGTAACAGATAAATGAATCTTAATAGAGAGTATAAACATGAGTATAAACATGTTACTTAGTGGTTAAGTAAACACTGTAATATCTGAAAATAGAAATAGGCTTCTGAAGGGTAAGACTTAGAGTAGCAAAGGTATGTACAGGGCATTGTTGTTTTCATTATAAACCCTTTGTTATCTCTTGGTTTTATTTTATAGCAATGTTTATATATCATGATGATGAATCTTAAAAAATATTAAAGTATCATTCTCCTGTACTAGGCTTGAAAAAAAAAAAAACAGTGAGATGGGATCCCTTGGCCTGGGCCATTTACAGATTACAAATGGGTTAAAGATATTACTAGGACTTGAGGGGCAACAGAGTCCAATACATATGAAAGAGCAAAAATCATGGGTTTAAATCACAGCTTGGTGCCTGGATCTCAATTGAAATTATACACTTGAGTACGAGCACACATGGTTGTGAGCTTGGGAAAAATAACTGAATCTTTTTGCCCACTTTCTCAACTATAATATGTGTCAGGGCTAGGGATGTGGCCCAAAGGTAGAACATCCCTAGGTTCATTTCAAACCATTAAAAATCTCACAATGAAGTATAAACACAAACCCACTTTGAAGTAGTAACCAAAAAATAAATAAAATAAAATAAAAATGTTTTAAAAAATATGTCTATTGTGACAATGAAATACTTTAACAGGTATAAAGGCAGTAGCCCCTAGCATGGAGGTAGACAATTTCATAACTCACTACATCAATGAAATTCTAAAAGGCAAGGTGGCCATGGCGGGAAGCAAAATCCAGCTGAGGCATAAATTTCAACAATCTCACCTAGACTGGATCTTCTCTGCTTGTTCTCCTTGGAATAACAAGGACTTAAGCTGTGGAACAACTAAACTTCAAAAGGTGAATTCATTTTTGGACCTAAAAAATTTTTTTTCTATGCAGCAAATGGAACTTTCTGGGAAAGAACAGGTAACATGATCTGTCCGTGCTTTGTGGGACTTAAGGAGGCTGTAAGTGTAGAGTAAACTGTGGGCATGTGTTACATGCCTGAGAGGATTTCATGATCCAGATGATACTGGAGAGAGAAACAGTGCTGAATACCTCCCAGTCAATGGGAGAATCACTCTTGTTTCCCCTGATACATGCACTGAACACGGGGCAGCCAGGGCTGACATACTGAATGAGGTTCTGCACTACTTCAAAATGGGTTTGTGTTTATACTTCATTGTGAGATTTTTAATGGTTTGCAATGACTCAGAGGAAGTTAGGTAATGTTTATGGAGACACGTGCTGGAAAATAAACCAGGAACCACGATTGTAGTGTTAGGGGTTGCTCCTAAATAAGCCTTCTCATTTATTTACAAAGTGTGTTTTCAATAACAACCAGGTAATTAGAGGAGTTACAGTTTTGGTAACGGCTAAGTAGCTTGTATTGGCCCAGCCTCTTGACAATGATAGCTATAAATTCTTGTTTTATAAATTAAGTGTCTTGGAAGACACTGAGAGAACCCCAAAGCAGGCAGACAGTGGAAGAGGCATGACTTTTGAAAGATGAGATGCAAATTAGATGACAATCACAGTTATCCAACTGTCCCCCTAAAGGAACACCCCAGTATATGGGAATAAGACATAGCACTCAGAGAGAAAGCACCAGTCTTAAGTGACAGCTGAGGTGTCAAAGATTGGTTTCTGGGCTGCAAGCAGAGCTGAGAATTAAGTCGGGGGAGTGGTGACCTGGAAAGGAGGTAGTCATAGAGAAAGGAGCACATATTTGAATAAAAATTCCTTTCAAATTCTTGACGAAATCTAAATCTGAGTGTGCTGGGTGAGACTACAAGTAAACTTGAAGTCAGATAAATAGATATTATTTAAACCAAAGCACAGAGAGAAAAAATAAAGAAAAACCTTCAATGACTTGCAAAACAACATCAAACAAACATTTATATAATTAGAATGTCAGAAGGAGGACATAAAGAAAAAAGGGCAGAAATGTATTAAAAATTCCTCAAATTTAATGAAAAACAAAAATTTGCCAACTCAGGAAATTAAGTGAACTCTCTAAGCAGAATAACTGAAAATTCAAGATATAGAAAAAAATCTTAAAAGTAACCCATAAAAAAGGCAAATTAGAAAGAAAAAATGATAATAACAACTGACTTCTCATTGGAAATTACAAAGGCCAGAAGACAATAAATAGTACAGTATCTTTAAAATGCTGAAAAACACCTCAATCTAAAAACCTATAACCAATTTACATATATTTTAAAATTAGAATTAGAGTTGGGGTTTGATTCTCAGTATTGAAAAATAATAATAATAATGAAATTAGATGATGACAGTTTTATATCAAAGGAAGTAGAGAAAATTAATTTCCAGTTTTATAAATAGAAGATACTAACACTAGATGTTAAGGAGGAAGTAAAATTACTAGAAATTGCTGATAGGTGAATGTAAAAGACTTTTTATTTTTTATTAGTACTGTGTATGTGTGTGTGTGGGGGGGGGGGTACTGGGGATGGAACCCAGGGGCATTCTGCTTCTGAGCTACACCCTCAGTCTTATTTGATTTTTTATTTTGAAATGGGGTCTCACTAAGTTGCTGAGGGCCTCATTAACTTGCTGAGGCTTACCTTGAATCCATGACCTTCCTGTGTCAGCTTCCCAAGTACTGTGATTACAGGCATGCACCAACAAGCCCAATTTTTATTAGTACTTTTTAAAAGATCAATATTTTAAGGCAAAAATAATAAATTGTGGGAGTGATAGGGCAACAACAGATCAAAGCAAGAGAGGCATGGTGATGAAATTATGTTGTTTTAAGGTTCTAACATTAAACATGAAGTGGCTCAATATCAATTTAATGTAGACTGTCAAATTTAAAGTTCCTATTTTAATTTCTGTTCTAGAGCAAACACACACACACACACACACACTCTCTACAGACAGTTATCCTTAAAAGACCAGTAAAGAAAGTTAATGATACTAAAATATATTTCATTGATCTAAAAGACAAGAAAAAAATGAAACAAGAAATAAAGAACAAGTGAGATAAATGGCAAACATTGAGATGGTAGAATTTTCTCAATGATATACATTACTAATAAAGAAAGGCATGTGATATTGATTAAAAGGTCCATTCAACAGATAGACATACTCATCCATAATAGGAAGTCCTAAATATATGTTGAGCAAAATGACTAAACCAAATAGAAAGAATAAAATAGAAAGTTACATGATTGACTTAAGGCATTAATAGTACTTAAAAATTTAGTACTCATAGAAAAGAAGAAAGCTTTCTCAATCTGATAAAGAACAATAATTAAAAACTTATAAATATCATTATATTTAATGGTAAAATATTTATTGTTTTACCACTAAACTGGGGAAACATAAGGATATCCACTTTTACCACTTCTATTCACCATTGTCCTCAGAGTCCTGGCAAAAAAGAATAAGCAATAAAAAGGAATGGAAAGGAAGAAGAAAGACTGTTGCTAATCACAACTAATCCACACAAAAGTGAGCAGAAATAATTTAGCAAAGTTGTAGGATACTAGATCAATTTACAAAATTTCCCTGTGCTAGCTAGAAAATGGACTGTTAAAATATCATTGATACTCACATTAAAAATAAAAACAAAAAAATTTTTTAAAACTTTTATAATCTCTATACTGGAAATTATAGAACATAACAGGAATTTTTAAAAACCTAAATAATTAGAGCAATAGAAAATGTTCATTGATAGAAAGATTCAGTATTAGCAAGATGTTAATTTTTTCCAAGTTAATCAACAGATTAAGCCCAATTCCAACCAAAATCCAAGTTAGCATTTTGGTAGACACTTACAAGCTGATTATAAAACTTACATAGATATGCAAAAACCTGAAGATAACAAAGACAAGGGAACAATTGGATATGTATATGGAAAACAATTAACCTTAATTTTTCTGTCCTGGCATACACAAAAATTAATTTGAATTGAAAGATAAATCTAAACAGTATAGCTAAAATAAGAAGGCTCCTATAAAAATATAGGACAACACGTTTGGAACTTTAGGATAGGCAAAGATTTCTTAGACAAGAGTTAGATTATGAGGTTTTTTTCATCATTTTAAAGATATTGTAGTATTTATTGTCTTATTGTCTTCTAGCCTTCTTGACTATATATATATATATATATATATATATATATATATATATATATATACTATATATATATTGACTATGATATGATATATGACTATGATATGATATATGTTATCTGACAATGTACTTGAATTTCAAATCATAGAGTATTTCTATGGTCTCTAAAACAATTGGCAAAAAGACTTAAGCAGACATTTCACAAAAGATGATATGGTTATCTAGAAAATTCAAGAACCAAGGATAGATCTCGGTGGTAAGTGTTTGCCCAGCATACACAAGGCCTTGAGTTTAATCCAAGGAAGAAAGGAAGGAAGGGAGGGAAGGAAACCAATGCCACAATAAGGTTTCATCTCATTGGAATTGGTTAAAAAATATTAAAAGATTGATAACACCAAATGTTGGTGAGGATATGTAACAACCAAGATGCTTATACACTATTGATGAGAATGCAAAGTGGAACAATGATCTTAGAAAACTGTTTTTATAAACTTTAACAAATATTGCCTATTACCTAGAAATTGCATTCTCATTCATGAAACGTGTGTCTATAAAGATGGGTGAATGTTCATCTTAATTTTAGTCCAAACTAGAAATAGCCCAAATGTTCATGAACAGGGAAATGGATAAGTAAATGATGGTATAATACTTTACAATAATAAAACTGGTTAAACTAATGACTCACAAAACAATATGGATGAATCTTAAATCACCAAGCTAAGTGAAAGATGTAGGTCATAAAAGAGTATGTGGCATAACTCCACCTATATGAAGATTAGTAAGAGACAAATCTGAGATATGGTAATAGAAATCAGAAGAGAGGTTGCCCTGATCTCCTGTTCCACTTGGGACACCAACATTAGGGCTCACACATTGCATTAGGGCCCACCCTAATGACCTCATTTTAACTGAATTATTTTTTGAAGGTCTTATCTTAAAATACAGTTACATTCTGAGGTACTAGAGTTAGGACTTCCAATGAATTTGGAAGGAGACCAAATTCATTCCATAACAGACACATAGAATATCTATATTGTGTCTTTTTCCTGAAAGTTTTAAGACTACTCTCAAGACTCCAACAAAGATTGCATAAATTAAAACATGGGAAAGAGAAGTAAACAAAACTAGGGCAATGTGGAATGAAGCCGAGTGAGGCTAATAAAAGTATTCTATGATGACTTCCACAGTAACTTTAGGTGGCCCTCTAAATTGTCTATAAGCTCTCAGGCCACTAATATCTCTGTTCTATGTGGGACAGGCATAGAGAATATGATGTTGAGAAAATGGTGCAACTGGTGTTTATTCCAAAAATCACCTGGTGTTAGGGTTAGATTATGATCCCCCAAAAGATAGGTCTGTCCAGAACCTCATAATGTGACCATATTTAGGAAAAATGGCATGGCAGATATGATTAAGTGAAGGATCTTGAGATGAGATCATCATGGATTAGGACAGACCATAAATCCAATGATAAATGTTCATATAAGAGAAAAGAAGAGAAGAAGACACACAGGAGAATGTTATGTGAAGACAGAGGCAGAGGTTGGAGTGATATATCTGCAGGATAAGGAGCACCACTGAGCAACAGCAGTTATCAGAAGCTAGGAGGGAGGCGCGGAAGAGATGCTTCCTCAAGGCTTCCATAAGGAATGAACCCTACTGACTCCTTGATTTCAAACTTCTGGACCCCAGAAATGTGAGAAAATGCATTTCTGTTAATTTTAAAGGTTCCTAGTTTGTGGTAATTTGTTACAGCATCCACAAGCAACTTGAATATCTTGGATATCATATTTTTTGGGGGGGTATTATAGTTTGGATCTTAAATATATACCAAAAGCTCACATGTTAAAGGATTTGTCCCAAGATGATGACACTACTTGGAGAACTTTTTTTTTTTTTCTAGTACTGGGTATTAAACCAGGGGCATTCTACCTACAAGCAACACCCCCAGTCCTAACTTTTTTTTTTTTATTTTCAAACAGGATCTCACTAAGGTGTTGGGGGCCTCACTAAGTTGCTGAGGTTGGCCTCAAACCTGTGATCCTCCTGTCTCAGCGTTCCAAGGATTGGCATTACAGCTATGCCTGAACCACCATGCTGGGCATGGCCAAACCTTTAATAGATGAGGCCTAGTG
Source organism: Graphiurus murinus (assembly GCA_004027655.1). Classification (NCBI taxonomy): domain Eukaryota; kingdom Metazoa; phylum Chordata; class Mammalia; order Rodentia; family Gliridae; genus Graphiurus; species Graphiurus murinus. The sequence continues at coordinate 28,280 of PVLC010006888.1, forward strand.
GATAGAATGGAGGGCATTGGAGATGTGCCCTTGACATGGATTTTGGGACCCTCACCCATTCCTCTTTCTCTTTGTTTCCCAGATACCATGGGATTAGCTGCTTTACCACTCTCTCCCCACTATGATGTTCTGCCTCACTGAAGGCCCCAAACAAGCCACCCAAACCATGAACCCAAATCTCTGAAACTGAGGTCCAAAACAAATGCATTCTCCTTTTAAGCTGATTTTCTCAGGTATTACATCAGAGTGATGGAGAGCTGCCTGAAACATGTGATCACCTTTTGTCCCTTTTTTCTTCTATTTTCCATATGAATATGGATCTTCAAAATGTTGACAAAGTCCCTACAGGATCCTAAATCATGCCAAAGAGATGTCACTATATTCTAATTACTGAGGCAGAAAAGTGAACAATCCATTTTATTTTATATTATCTTAATTTTAAAACAACAAATTAACAATGTAGTGAAGTAGGGATATGGAGAATTGAACCTATTATAATGTCACTACTTATAACCAGGTTGCTTTGCAAATTTCTTTCTAGTTATATACATATATGCATGTATGTATAACTGTAAACATGTCATGCTTAAAGAGTACTTCATGATAAAGGCTAATCTGAATTTGTTACATATTTGTTGAATTTTTTGGATTATGACTCTTGAAGATAACTAATGTTACACATCTGATATTAAGAACAGAACCTAATTTTGATCTAGCCCTTTGAGAATATCAGATGTTAAAAGTTATGTGGGTGTAGTATGTATTTATGGAATGACCGAGGCATATAAAACATTTATTAATAAATAGCACATGTCCAAGTTTCCATGCCCCCTTGTAAAATTTCTCAATTCAAAATAATAAAATTAGCAGGCAGAGCCATAACTAGGAAATAATTGATTATATAAAAGACTTGAGAATGGTCAAGATGGCGTCTGAGTGAAACCCCTCTCCTCAGGCACTGTGAGCTCAAATCAAATCTGCCATAAAAGCAGCTTCTTGATGGAAGAAAAAAAAGCAACAAAAAAGCCAACAGAGCAACGAAAATTTAACTATACCTAAAGAGACCACAGAAAGCTGACCAGGGAGAGCAAAGGAGCCCGTCCACGTGGCAGCAGCACCACACTGCAGAGTGGCGGTGGTCATTAAGCCGGCCATCCAGCACAGGGGTCTACTAACACGAAGATACCTAGCTACCTCCTGCATACCCAGTGACCAGACGTAGAGTAAGTGACTCCAGAACTCCACATCCTAACCAGGCGGCATATCCCTGCACCTTCCACAGCGACTGGAATGCGTGGTATGACCAGCATAAGCCCGTGCAAGACCACCCCAGCTCACCTCTTCCTCCAGAGCCAGAGCAGCAATCAATTGCACTACAGAGCTTGAATCAAAACTGCTACAAAAGCAGCCTCTTGAAGGAAGGAAAGAAAAGCAAAGCAACAAAAAAAAGTGAATAAACCAACAAAAGCAGTTGAACAGAACTCAGGGAGAACAAAGAAGCCAGCGCACGTGGCAGGCGCTGAGAACCAGCGGCTGCCATCTTGTCAGCTGCCATCTTGCCAGTCACCAAAAGCAGTGTCTATTAGGACCAAGACATCCAAGGATCTCCTGCACACCCAATGACCAGAAGTAGAATAAGTAACTACGGAATTCCACACCCTAATCAGGCTGCATACCCCCAAAGGATCAACAATGATCAAGAACATCATCTTGGGACAACCATCTCAAGCTTGCAGCGAGGACACCCCAGATCACAACTTCCACTGTAAATAGAGCAGCAGGGATCTGTAAGTTAAATTGCACCCCTGGGGTTCAGGGGCCCCTATACAAAGCGCAGACTCAGTCGCCCGTCCTTCAAATGATTGGATAAGAGCAGAAGTGTGGGAGGGACCCAGTGCACACAGAGCAAAGAGAATTTCCAGGGACACTGGAAAATGCCCGGCATATAGATTGCACTCCCACCACCAGGAAAGGCAGAGAGAGAGATGCAGACAGGCCCTGTGGAAAGCTCATACACAAGCTTGCAGCAGGAGAGGCATCAGCAGAACTCCCTGCCTGCACTGACAGAGCAAATAAGAATACCAGGGACACATTCGAGAATTTAATAGAATGAGCAAACATTTAAAAGCTGAAAATATCCATGCAGATCCAAAAGGGCTGCAGAGGCAAACTCAGCTCTGTATTTACAAACTAGCATGGTTTTTTGTTTGTTTGTTTGTTTTTGTTTGTTTGTTTGTTTTTTCTGGTACTAGGGATTGAACTCAGGGGCGTCCTACCTCCAAGCTACACCCCCAGCCCTATTTTTTATTCTTTATTTTGAAACCAGGTCTCACTAAGTTGTGGAGTGCCTCACTAAGTAGCTGAGGCTGGCTGCGAACCCGGATCCTCTGGTCTCAGCCTCCTGAATGCTGGGATTACAAGCATGCGCCACCACACCCAGGTCAGAGTTTTTGTTTTTGTTTATTGGTGTTGCTGGTGTGTGTGTGTGTGTGTGTGTGTGTGTGTGTGTGTGTGTGCGCGTGTGTGTGTGTTATGTTTTAGTTGTTTTTTTCTGTTTTCGTTTTGTGTTTTGTATTGCCTTGATTTATCTATGTTTGTTTGGATGATTCATTGCCTTCTTATTTCTTGCTTAGTTTGCTGACTCTCCTCCTTATCCCTTTTACAAGCTTCCCTCCCTCTCTCCCATCTATATTCTTCTCAACACATTTTATATTCTCTTTTCTTCTTTCTTTTTTCTCTGTCATATATCAAGACTATCTCATATTACCACACCTAAAACTCTACATTCACTGCCAGAATCCCCTGACATATCCACTTTCTCTAATCTTTACAAAATATCATCTCAACACACTCAACCTCTTATTCCACTAGACCATACCCTCTACTTTACCCTATTCATGCATTCTTCACTGTGACTTCTCACCCAACGTTTACCACTGAACACAACCTGTCCCTGTATACAACAGACAACTCTAAACTCCTACTGCAGAGACTGAATGAGAAAGCTTGCAAGAGCAGCAAAGATATAAATTTAGAACAGGGGAACCATGGGTAGGAAAAATAACACGGAAACATTGAGCTATACAACCCCTCAATAACAGATCTCAGCAACCCAGAATGGCAGAGATTACCAGAAGAACAATTCAGATCTTTAATACAAGAATCAATACAACATTTTCAGAATAAATGCAGGGAGAGTTGGAAAGAAATAAATGAACAAATAAACAAAGAATCTGACACCCTGAACAGGAACCAAACAGAAGCATTGAAGGAAGTGAAAGATGCAATAACTGAAGTGAAGGAATCAATACAAATTATAAACAGTAGATTAGACCACATGGAAAATAGAATATCATTCTTAGAAGATGACCATTCCAAAAATGAATCCACAGTACATAATTTAGAAAATATAATTTGACAGTATGACTTGGACATCAATGAGATCTGGGCCAATTTTAAAGAACTAACCTAAGAATAATAGACATAGAAGAGGAATTAGAAGTTGAAACTACTGGAATAAACAATCTTTTCAAAGAAGTAATATCAGAGAATTTTCCAAACATAGAAAGAGAAGTTGACACACAGCTACAGGAAACATATAGAAATCCCTCAAGACAAGACCAAAGAAGAGGTTCATGATGCCACATAATAGTCAAGTTGACTAATGTAGAGGCTAAGGTGAGAATTCTAAAGTCAATAAAAGTAAAAGGCAAAGTGACATTTAGAGGCAAACCAATTAGAATCACTCCAGACCTCACAAATCAAGTCATAAAAGCCAGGAGGGGCAGGAATAACATATTCCAAACTCTGAAAGAAAATAACTTGCAGCCAAGATTGTCCTACCCAGCAAAACTCTCTCTCAAAATGGATGGGGAAATAAAAATCTTCCAGGACAAACAGGAACTGAAAGAATTTATGTCTTCCAAACCAGCACTACAGAAAATACTCAAAGAGATTAACTACAAAGAGAAACTAACAAGTAAACGTCAGAACCAGAGAAACAATAATTTCCAGAAAGCAAACAACTAAGCAAAGAAGAATAAACACCACTGAAAACAGAAGTCAAAACTCAAAATGTTAGGAATTAAAAATCATCTCTCAATAATCACACTGAATATAAATGGTCTCAACTCTCCAATAAAAAGGCACAAGGTGGCAAAATGGATTAAAACCCAGAATCCATATATATGCTGCCTGCAAGAAACACACTTTACAAGCAAAGATTCCCACAAACTAAAGGTGAAGGGCTGGAGTAAGACAAGCAGGAGTAGCAATCATGATATCAGATAAATTAGACTTCAAGCCTAAGCTTATCAGAAGAGACAAAGCAGGTCATTTTTTACTAGTAAAAAGAACAATCCAGCAAGAGGAAATAACAATTATCAACATCTATGCCCCAAATATAGGTGCAGCCACTTTCATAAAACAAACTCTGTATGATATAAAGACACACATAGATCCCAATACACTAATACTGGGAAATTTCAATACTCCTCTCACATCACTAGACTGATCTTCTAAACAAATGGTCAGTAAAGACGCCTCAGACCTAAAGAATACCATAAGCCAAATGGACCTATTACACACATATAGACTCTTTCACCCAACTACAGCTGAACTCACATTTTTCTCAGCTGCCCATGGAACCCTCTGCAAAACAGACCACATTTGGGCCACAAAGCGAGCACTGGCAAATTCAAAAAATGTAACATAATTCCCTGCATCTTTTCAGACAACTCTGGAGTGAAACTAGAAATCAACTCTAAGAAGCTCCAGAGTAGCCATGTAAACACATGGAGATTGAACACCACACTGCTGAACGAGGATTGGGTCATAGAAGAAATAAGCGGAGAAATTAAAAAATTCCTAGAAATCAATGAAAACAGAGACACAACATATCAAACCTTTGGGACACCTTAAGGGCAGTACTAAGAGGAAAATTTATAGCACTGAGTGCCCACATAAGAAAAATACAAAATCACCAAATAAATAACCTAATGACACAGCTCAAAGTACTCGAAAAACAAGAACAGTGTAACCCCAAAGCTAGTAGAAGATAGCAAATTATGAAAATCAGAGCAGAAATTAATAAAGTAGAGAATAAAAAAAAAAACAGAAAATCAACAAACCCAAAAGCTGGTTTCTTAAAAAGTAAACAACGTAGATAAACCATTGGCTAACCTAACCAAAAGAAAGAGAGAATCAACCCAAATTACCAAAATAAGACATGAAAAGGGGAATATTACCATCAACAGTATGGAAATAGAGAGGATAGTAAGCTGCCAATGAGCTGCAAGCCTTGCTATTTGCTGATTTGATACTGAGAAGTAAATCAATCCTCAGAACCTTTCAATCTGTATAATGAAGGAAGTCATATGTCTGGCAGGGGCATGCAATGCCAAATAGTCTGATTTGATTATCCTGTGACTTACCCCAGAACTCACATTTCTGCTGCCATCACCATGTCCCTGTCCTTCCTGCATCTGTCATTCCCCATAGCAGTGACTCAAAGAATCAACAGCAACTATTTTGTAAGCCAGACTCACAGTCTTTGGTGTGGGGCAGCTCTTGGCCATAACAGCCCTTTCTCCTATTTTATAGCTGAGAAGTCTGGTGTCTGGGTTCTTCTGGCTCTCCAAAATTAGAATTAAAAACATTGACACTTGTCCCTGAGAAAACCTTTCAACACTCAGAAAAATCAGGTTGCACTTGTGAACTGAATGAAATAAAAGATGACCCCTTCCTCTGGTCAATAATTCCACAGTATAACTACTACTATTTTGGAATAGCTTTTGAATGACAGGAGACGTGGTAAAGGTTGAGCTGTCATGATCTCATTTAATCTTCACAATGACCCTGTGGACCATCCACACTGTACAGAAGAGGAAAATGAAGTCCGAGCAAGACAGAACTAAAAATGAGCAGGGTAAGGCTTCTGACCTGAGTCGTTTTTGCTTTACAGTCTATCTTCTAGCCACCACTACATGCTGCTTCTCCAAGAATCCAACTCAAGGACCACCTGAAACCAAATATCTACATTTATTTTTCCATTTTTGTCATCCAGCTGTACTAATGAGTATCTTGTTCAGTGAATTAATAGCACCTCAGAGATCCCACGACAGTACACATTTGGCCTGGAAAGAATAAAAGGTTTGCTACTGAGTCTGATATTGGCAAGTATCTTGAAATCATCAATGAGTAAATGTTTCCACGCAGCTTTGTAATTAATGTCCACACGTTCTAAAAGACTCCTTTATGTTCTGTATGGGCAAATGATGCATATTTCTTCAGACTTCTTGGCCCAGCTTTGCTTATTTATTTAGGATATTCCCCTCTCATTATGGAAATCCTTTAGGCAGCCTACACCATATAACTATAGATTAGCATTTGACATAGTGTAAGAGTCTGCCAACAGGGCTATTGATTTCTGGATTTTCTCATGTACAAGGTATCTTAATCCAGAGCATTAGTCTTTCTTTGCACATTTGTGAAAGCTGTCTGATAGTGAAAGCAAAAATGAAGCCTTCATTTCCTCTATAAATATTTGTGCAGTGACCTCTGACTGTTGGCCAGCCTGCCTGCCAACACCCCATTAGAAGTCGTCCCTTTTACAATCAACTACTATCATTTGATAACCTCTTGGGGTTAAGACTACAGATGTAAGATCTTGGAGTTCCTGATGGGAATACTTCATATCCCAAGTATGTTTTCCCTTGAAAATGACATCACCATAGGGAGACATTTTTCAAATAATTTGGCCATCGTGTTATAAAAGCTTCCATAGAAATATAAACAAAAAAAGTACTCTGCACCTCAAACCATTTTTTAAAATCCAAGAATAAGAAGAAAATAAAAATTAAAAAATGACTAATTAATTAGACTTAGATAATCTTGTTCTAGCAAGGTCACAAGAACAGGCCAAGAATAGTCATTACAAAGACTGAATATATAACTTTTGCATCAAATTCTAATGTTATAAAATTACACAGTCAGTAATTTTTGCTTGAGAGACATTTAATTGTATACTTATATAGTGTAAAGATTAAGTTATATGAAATTTTACTCATAAACAGAGTAATCAAATGGCAGTGATTAAGATTTTCATCCCCAAGATTTCTCCTAGGTGCTATTATTTAATAGATAAATATCACTGAGGCTGCTCTGGAGCTGCTTCCTCAGTTGAAAGCATCAAATTCCCACTAAAATGCTATAATAGGAAAACTGTAGAACTCAGAGAATGGGCTATGAGGACAACTTCTCCTTAGAAGATCATAATAGTTTCTTATGATAGAAGTACTATCTTTGACACTGTTTCAAAATAAACAATAAAAAATAGGGCTGGGGGTGTAGCTCGGAGGTAGAATGCCCCTGAGTTCAATCCCCAGTACCGCAAAAAAAAAAAAAAAAAAAAAAAAAAAATGTAGAATGAAATAGATCTTTCTACTATAATAATGTTATGGGTTTCAAAACAGTAATTGTTAATAACCCTCTGACTTTAGACTATTCTTTTTCATTTTAAATTTCTGATTTCTTTCAAATGTTTCATATACAACATAATTAGTATGTTCTTTATTTTCCTACTTGCCTTCTGAATATGTTCCAGACTCTCTGTGTTCTTAAATTGTGATGCTCTGCTAATATGACCCATATAGAACACAATGTGGCCATTACTTCTGAAGAAAGGCAAAAACAGATTATTTTAACAACTAACCCAGAATTATTTTTAATGAAGAAACTGCTTTTAGGAAATTGAATCAGTAAGTTTAAAAGTAAGTGGCAGAGCTGGAGGTCAAAACTCAGGAAGTCCATCTCCAGAGTTTGTGAGGTTAACAATAATTTTGTAACCCTTACAATGTTAACTTAGAAGTAAGTCTACAATGAGTCTTGCCTAGTACCTGACTTTTGACCAATGACTAAATTACTAGAGGAAATGACATAAACTTGAGAAGGAAGCATAGTATACTCTGGGCTCTGGATTCTAATCCTATTCTGATTCTCACCAGCTATAGCCTCAGACAAATTTCCTGTGCCATCTGAGGCTCAGATCCCTCATGTACATAATAGAAAAGTACTTAGACCATTTATGTTTAATGTATTAGAGTATTTGTTCATTTATATTTAATGTAATTATAGATGTGATAAGACATTTGTATACCATCTTATTAGTTTTATTTTTTCTGTCTAGGCCATGTGTTTTATATTACCTTGCTTTTTTTCTTATCTTCTTATACATTAGTCAAATATATATTTGTTATTCCATTTTGCCTTCTCTAATTTGTTAGTTGCATGTATTCTTTTGTTTCTCTTAAGAGTGAACCCTAGAGTTCATGACATGATATATCAAAGTCTAATAAAATTTTTAATCTTTACCACTTCCTAATAATCTTAGAACTTTTAAAGTCAGTTTATCTCTTTCCCTCCTTTTAAAATTATTTTTATAATAAATTTTAGTTCACATATTAAAACTTCAAAAGATACCATTACATTGTTTTCTATAGCAAATATACACTTGTATATTCATATTATGTGTAGTACTTAGTTCTCCACTTATATGTCCTTTCTACTATTCTTTTTTTAAAATACTTTTATCAATCCATTATAATCTCACATAAAATGAAGTTCAGAGTGAGAGGAGTGATAGGGACGTACATGCACATGGTACTTGGTGTACTAGTCTTTTTTCACTGTTCTTTCATTTATCCATCTGAAATAATTTTCTTTTGCTTAAACAAATTCCTAAAAATTCTTCATAAAAAAGATTTACTGGTGATCAATATCCTTGGTTGTAGTTTTTCCAAAATATTTTTATTTTGCTTTCACCTTTGAAGAATATTTTCATATTTTATCCATTTGGCCCTTTAAAGAGACTACTCCCATTTCATCTCCCTTGAAAATATACTCCATTTTCTTCTGGTTTCCATCATTTCCTCTGAGAAATCAGATATGAATTATTTTTATCTCTTTAAAATCTGGTTGGAGCCGGACGTGGTGGCCCATGCTTGTAATCCCAGCATTCGGGAGGCTGAGACTGGAGGATCCGGGTTCGCAGCCAGCCTCAGCTACCTAGTGAGGCATTCCGCAACTTAGTGAGACTTGGTTTCAAAATAAAGAATAAAAAATAGGGCTGGGGGTATAGCTCGGAGGTAGAATGCCCCTGAGTTCAATCCCCAGTACCGCAAAAAAAAAAAAAAAAAAATCTGATTGGTTTTAGTTTATTTTTTGTCAATGCTCCTAAAATTTTCTTTATGCATTTAATTTTAAACATTTGATGATTGCCTGCTCATATATCTACACATTTATACTGCTTTGTGTTTATTGATCTTTTTCAGTGTGTGAATTGTTTTACTTCAGTTTGGAAAATGTCAGAAGCCTCTGATATTGTCTCCTCTCATTCTGGAACACCATTGAGTGTTTCCCTACTTGTTTCCTAAGCAATATATATTTAAATACTTATTTTTCCTATGCCTCAGTTTGTATATATTTTTATTCACCTAACTTCCTGGGCATTAATCTCTTTCTTTGATGTGACCAGTTCATTCTAAACCCATCCAATGAAACAGGCGTGATGGCCACACTTGTAATCCCAGTACCTGGTGGGCTGAGACAGGAGGATCACAGGTTCAAGGACAGCCTCAGCAAGTAGTGAGACTCTCATCACTATCATCACCCTGTTTCCAAAATAAGAAACAAAATCGAGCTGGGGTGTAGCTCAAAGGTAGAATGCCTCTGGGTTCAATCCCCAGTACTATAAACAAACAAACAAACAAACAAACCCATCCAATGAGATTTTAATAAGCAGTCTTCTACTTTTTAGAATGTTAGTACATCTTTACAGTGCACATTTTTCATGCTATGTCTTTAAAACAATACTTGCAATCTATCTAATTATTTCAGTTATTGCAGTGAGAGAATGGACCTGCTGCAATCTGTTTTATGTTGCTAACTTAAAGTAGAAACCTGTTAAGAGACCACTCTTTATTAGTGAGCAAAATTGATGCATTATGCTTAATCCACTGCTCAGTAAGTAGTTACTGAGTATATTTGTGCCTGCAAGGAATAGTTTTGGCTGTGGGTAATAGAAAACCTGACTACAGTGTCTTTAAAAAACAAAATTTTTCTTGCTCACTTAAAAAAAAAACAACTCTGGTGTTAGGCAATTGCTGATATTGTTTCATAGCTTAATAATGTCAGTGTTAATGTCTCTGAAACTCTCTTGGCCTTTCCTGAATGCATCTCATCTCAAGGTCACCAGATGGCTGCAGCTATTTTCAAATTCAAAGCAACATCATGGTAGAAGGAAAGGACATGACAAAATCAACTGGTGCTTTTTAATTTTTTTTTAAATAGGAAATCAGAAATCCATAGCTTTCCAAAACCCCTCAGCTATTTGGATTTTACTTGATTGACTTATAGCCACCATCATTACGAGGAGGTTGAGAAATTGAGTACTTATCCAGGTAGGAGTTGATCAGGTAAAAGAAAGTAGCACAGGTCAATAATGATCTGTGCAAAGGAAAACAGGTGAAAAGGACAATAGATAAGGGAATATATCAGACTTTCAGAAACAATACACAGAAAATCAGATAAGTATATTTCACATAATAAAGTCATTTATAATCTTACATAATGATATGTCTGGAGGAAGGATAGAATAGCTAATTTAGTGGTTCCATAAAATCGTTAGGGATTCATATTATTTTAGTCTTCCTATTCTGTCATTCTTGACAGTTAGAAGTCCCACTCCTGATCATAAGTTGGGTACAGTAGCTCCAGGCATTACATCTTTATATTCCAAATCCCAGAGGCAATGAATAGGAACTATTCTTGTCTTAGATTCCCAAGATCCCAGATAGTCTGGCAGTTCATAGGAACACTAATTGTCTGAAGCAAAATTGTCCAATTTAGTCTCATATGATTATGTCAATGATTGTCCTCCATTTTGAAAGGCAACATATTGACCACAATTAATATTTATTTCCCCCCAAACTCAGGAGGAGCTCAGCCTCCTCAAAAGATACATCTACTATGAGACCATTAAATACATTTGGTGTTCTTTAGTAAGAAAGAATGAGAGAGTGGCTACATATCTTAAAGTGTTTGTTGCAGACAGCAGGAGACACTCAGCACATTCAAATAATTTAGGATGTTTGGAATACAAAGGACAAGGTTGTAGACGGGCCAGATGATGACCTGGCCTTTAAAGTCACTGTACTGAGTTTAGAGCTCCTCCTGGAGTCAATGAAGATCCATTGAACTCATGATAAGAGAAATGACACAGAGTTTCATTTCAGAAATAGTCTGGTCTTATTATGGAGAATGGACAGATGAGATAAAAATTGAACACAGCAGGGTAAAATGAACACAAAGCATGACTATAAAGTAATGAGTTATTTTACATGTGATGTTCACAAATTATAATAGCTAACAACTACCTGAATTAACTCCTAAAATCCTCACAAAAACCTGGTGAGGGAACTGAGACTCAGCAGGGTTAAGTAACCTACCCACATTAAAATGCAAGAGGCAGAACTGGGGGTTGGAACTCAGGAAGTCTCTCCTAAGTGTGTGAGCTTAACAACCATGTGGTAACTGTCACTGCAGTAACAAAATTGTCTTTGATAAGTCTTGCATAGTATTTGACTTTAGGCCAATGACTAAATCACCCAAGGAGATGAGATAAACTTGAGGAGGAATCATGGTCAAATAGGACCCTGGGTTCTAATCTTGGTTCTGACCCTCACTGGCTGCAGTCTTGGCTAAGTTTCCTTAGCCCTCAAAGGAGGCTCAGTTTACTGCCTAATGCAATATGAGGAGGTCAGCTCTACTCTCAGAAGTTATGAGGACTGAGTTAAATGAAAATATGTTTGTAAAGCTTCCAGTACATAAAAGACTCTCAAAATTGTTCAACCTCCTTCTTGTCCTTTGTTAGATAGAAATGTCATGGTGGAGTAGGCATTTCAGTGACTTGATATTCTAGAAGTCAAGAAGCAATACATGATTGCTAATAAAGAGCAAGGAAGGCCAGCCTAGAGCAGGGGATCTAAACATGGGGATGCATGAGCTTGAGGGAAAAAAAATCACTTCTTGAATTATTCTGACCCCTAACTGAAATTTTACCTGTACTTCTATCTCAACCATAGGCAACAAATCTGAGTGGCACCAGGGGTACCTGTGCTTCTGGCCCCAATGGAAATCAAGTGTTTTTGCATCATACCTCACGATGTTATTGAAGACATCATGAACCATTTTTTCACACTCATCACTACTTTGAAATTACATCAGCTATTAGCTTTGCCACTGAATCCTGTTATTTAATGGATTGGTCAAGCACATACACACAATTCTGCGACTCATAAATTGTCTATGCTTCTATCTCATAAATTTTAAAAAATATTTTGATAACTCAATTTCAGTAAAATTGGTTTCCATTGCAATCTTATGTATTTTATTGGATGTATCAAAAAATAAAACCACAGTATTTTGAGAAGTCCATGGGATTCAACAGTTGCAAAAGGGAGTCCATGGCATAAAACAATTTCTTGCATGAGGGGTACTCAGGCAGTGGTGGGGTGACAGCAGCGGGAGGAGAGCAGAGAATCCCCTCAGTCGAGTGAGCGAGGAGTTCTGAGGAGAAAAGCCCAGTGCTCTCCTGCCTGTGACCCTGGGCACAGCTGTGGCAGGATGCGGATGACCCAGGCCTGGCAGCTTCTAAGACTCTTTCCTGAGCATTCTTGTAAAACAGCAACCACATTGCCACATGTGCCTGGAATTTGATTTCCAGGCCAACTGTCAGCTTTTCCATGCTAAGACTCCCTCAGGTTTTGGCCCAGGTTTCCCTGCTGTCAAGGCCCAGCCCTTCCAATACCTCAACCACCTGCCAGAGAGAACAGATTCATGGAATTTTGGCGGCCACTTCTGAGTCACGTCCTCAGCCACAGGCTTCCACCTGCAGCCTCGGGAGGCCTGGCCTGCAAGTGCCTGAGGATACAACTGGTGCTGACCCCATCCCAGCCAGGGCAGCATGTCCTTCCTGATGGGTCAGGAGCATTTTACAAAAATGGGCTAATTTCCTCCTCTCTCCTCTAGAGAGGCATTTTCTTTTCAAAGAGTAAGTCTGAGTTTTTTCCAATCTGATCTAGAAAGCTTAGTGTCTCTAAAGCTATCCTTTTTTCTGTAATCCAAGGATTAATTTACCACAGGAAATGATAGGGAGAGAGTCTTATGCAATGGGAGAATATTGTTGTAAAGAGGAGTCCCTGCTGTGACTTTCCTAAGTAAACAGGTCGCTAATGTTTTCAGGCAGTGGGAGAACTACTGTTCAGGGACGGGTGGGAATGTTCTCCTTGTAAAACTACTCCTTCCTCCTTCTCCATAAGTGAGGTAAACCCCATTAAAAGCTTGGTTTGGGGAAATAGTCACACTTCACCCTGCTAGAGGAAAAAAGAAGGTCAATGATCCACAGATAATGACGTGTGTGTGTGTGTGTGTGTGTGTGTGTGTGTGTGTGTGTGTTGCATAGGTAAGATAAACCCCTGCTGCAAATTCTCTTTCCTTAATTTTGCAGCCAGAATCTGACATTGTGTGTATATATACTTATACACATACATATATGCATATATGACATATATGTTACCTATGTACATGTATAATGTTGTGTCTATACATATATGGATATATGTATATATACACACATACATATATATATACACACACATTTACCTATTATTAAAATATCTAATGCTTCCAAGAGTAGAATATACATTGTCCAATTAATTAACTTCCCCCCTTTTTGTGGGACTGGGAATTGAATTCAGGGGCATTCAACCTCAAAGCTATACTTTGAAACAAGGTCTTACTAAGTTGCTAAGGCTGGCCTCAAACCTGTGATCCTCTTGTCTCAGCCTCCCAAGAACTAGGATTGCAGGCATGTGCCACCACACCTTGCTTTAATTAACTCATTTTATTATTCATCTGAATCTTTTGCATCAAAAAAGTCGCATTAGATCCAGAAATGAGGCACAGGGAGTTTAGATTAAATGAGAGAAAGAAAAACTAAAGCAGGACTCTGAAAGAAATTGGCTATTTCTTAAGGCTACATCTAGGAGTGCATAGAAATGAAAAGAACCATCCAGGTCCTAGAATAGTGTGAGACACAGGCAGTGAACAAATATTAAATGAACCTCTGGAAAGTGGAAAGATAAAATCATTGTTCCATCTTGCCTTTTTTATGTCCATAACCCACCCAACCTCCCACTGAGGAGTTGGGTTTTGGCTAAACTCAATAGAATACCAAGAGTCGGTCATTTGGATAATTTTCTTATCTTGGAGTAACTAAGGGAATATCCATGAATAACCAACTGATTCAGTAAGAGTCCACTGTAATAACTGCCAGGTCAAGAGCAGTACAAGTTAAAAATAGGGAGATGAGAGGAATTAGATTTAAGATTAGTGTGGGGTGGGAATGAAGGAAAGAAAATAGCATTTTCTTTCACAATAACATAAAATATTATTTCCATTGCAGAAAGACAGACTTGTAAAGTATAAGGTGGTTAGGAAACTATTCGTCTTCCTATTTGTTTAGAGTTCACTTCCTCTGAGAATTAAAATCTGTTCATCAGAGGTGTCCTTGTGCAAATTTTTCAACATGCCAAATGAAGATCTTTCAAATGGTGTATGGATAGATAGACAAATGGAACTAGGTATCTTGAAGATAAAAAATAAGAAGCATAGATGTTAATTGAATATCTACTAGAATACTGTACAATATGAGAATTAATGGGATTTTATTAATTACAGAGTAAATGCAGAATATAAGTATGAGGAATTACCTTTGTATTTTAGAATTAGTAGATACAGTTTCAGTTTTTCCTCTCTGGACTAAACTTATTGACTTTCATTATCCCAATGTATTTTGATAGAAGATATGACTTAATGCAATATCAAGTGGATTCAATCAAACCTGGCTTTATTTTAGATATGTGTACCAAATGTTTAAGTTCTCAGAATGTAAACAAATAAAAACAAAAATTTCTCAGGGCATCTGTGTCTAATACCATAAAGAATGCCAAAGAGAAAATATTTTAAGCTAACTTAATCACATTTTAATGAGTCCCACATTCCCACCTAGATGGGCTTATCAACATCATATCTGCAAAGGAAAAAAGGAAGTATAGTTTTTGCTAACCTGTGTCAAATAAATCTAGACAATCGAACTAGATAATCACTTCGGGAACTAAATGAATTACCCAGTCGGCCTAAATGGATTGTGTTAACCTCATGCTTGCTAAATCTAAATTCCTTTTTGTCCATTAGAATAATTGCTAATGAAGATTTAAATAAACAATGCAAAGGTCCAAAAGTTACAATATGCAATAGAAATGTTACTTCATTATCAACTCTTAGATACTTTGTTGAGAGCTAGACAGAAATGATCCCTGTCAAACTTTTTGGGTTGTCCACAATTAGGAATTAAATTTTTATCCTCCATGCCTTGACAGTCCTATAGATGAAAATATTTTACAATTTCTCTTCCATGAGTAAATTCTAACTTCAGTTTTTGAAAGCAAGCAAGCAATAAAAAAATGGAGAACAAGGGCTTTCTGAATGTGGTGTTTAATGCCCTGCCAATTACAGTGCACATTATTCTTCAAAATGCTTCACAGTGCTTAATGCTAATATAAAGTGACATCACATGCTGATTGTCCAAGATTTATGGATAATCTAATGTATTATTACTAGATAATTTTTTTTTTTTGGTGCTGGGGATTGAACCCAGGGGCATTCTACCTCTGAGCTACACTCCCAGCCCTATTTCAGTATTTATTTTGAAACAGGGCCTCACTAAGTTGCTGAAGCTGGACTCTAACCTGTGATCCTCTTGTCTCAGCCTCCCAAATACTGGGATTATAGGCATGTACCAGCACACCTTGCCTTATTAGATAACTTAACAGATTTAAAGGTGGAACTATTTTTTTTGTTATTGTTGTTTTTATAACTTCTTGTAGACCATTAGCACCATTTATAACATTTCATCCTGGCTAAGACTGGGAATAATGATTACATATAAGGAAATTTGAAAATTTATCTTCTAATGTAATATGTATTATGCAAAAGTGGCAACATATGATTCAATTCAGGAATAGCTTCATCATGCATATTTATATGGTGTTAATGAAATTAGAATATAATGAACTTGCTGGGCATAGTGGTGCATGCTTGCAATCCCAGTACATAGGGGACTAAGACAGGAGGATAGCAGGTTTGCAGCCAGCCTCTACTACAGCTACTTAGTGAGGCATTCCACAACTTAGTGAGACCCTGTTTCAAAATAAAGAATAAAAATTAGGACTGGGGGTATAGTTCAGAGGTAGAATGCCCCTGGGTTTAATCCCCAGTACCACAAAAAAAAAAAGGAATATATTGAACTAAGCAATAGCTTACACCTCAATTTTTAAAAAATATTTAGCCCATTACTTTAACATGGACAAAGATATTCAGAGTGGTGAATTTGTCATTAACTGTTCCAGCATTCAAATGAGATAAAGTTTGGTCATATCCATTTTATCAATGAGAAAACTGAGTCACATTGTGCTACAAGTGTCCAGTATCAAATCTAGAAATAGACTTGACATCTTTGGTTATGTGTTCTGAGTGTTCCAGTGAAAGAACATTTCCAATTCAATCAAAAAGTCTTTGGCTGTGGCCTATGCATGTGGCCAGGGTTGACTTGTGAGTCCCAGCTCTTTGACAGACACTCCTCATTTGTTCTCATGGTGACACAGATGCAAGCTATTCTTACAGGCCCCGCAAAAGAGGGAAAGAAGAAATCGATACTTTCATTCCAGTGACACATCTATTTTCCTTTTCCAATCCTTTAGAACTTGAAAAGCTGTAGCAAAAATAAAATTTCTACTCTTAAATTTTGACATGGGAAGAAATGAAGAGGAATCCCAGTTATTTCCAGCCATTTAAAGAGAAACTGTATACAAAGATCATTGATATCTTTGAGACAGTGATTTTTGCAGGGGAGGAGAACAAGTATCATTTTGTCATCTACTAAGCACCTGGCTCAATTATTCAAGATGTCTTTTTGAGAAAAATGTGTGATACAGTGGAAAACTCTACAGAAGTTCATGCAAGCCATGGCTTTATTATCTATATAGATGCAGGAGTCTAGAAATAGAAGATAAGGCTTGGGTTCCCCACCAACACTTAAGCTTTGACACTTGAAGTCATTTAACTTGTTTTGGATATGATCTAGAATAACTTCAAGGCCCATCATCTTAAAACACTATTGTTTATCAAGTGTTATTGTTTTTTAGTCTCCTTGATATGTCTGGTGGACTTTAAGGGTGAAGGGATATTTTTATCACAGCCTGAGCACCTTTATAGTAACTCCTCATTTTCATAGTTGTAAACACTGTAAGAAAGAATGAATTCAAACCTTCAGGCTTGAATGAGGAATTTCTAAGAGTGCAAATTATGCCTTTCAAGTACTTCTTTGAGAAGAGGCAAACGTAGAAATATAATAGTATTGTTATCATTAGATCATTAGAACAACTGTAAAAAAAACATGGATTTATAAAATCTTTAATCAGAAATATTTTTAAAAGTCGCATTTTGGAGCATTATTCCATGAAAGTGTTTCTTTGAATGGGCATTAATTTTTTTAAAATCCTCATGTTTTCTTTTTATCTTTCTCCTCTGATAATTTTTTCCCTTCAAATAGAAAACCAGGCAGTTGCTTTTTACTACCATTATTATTATTCATAGTATTATTGAGAGAATTGTTGGTTTCCTAATCTTCATCTTAAAAGAAGAATAATTCAAATTTTCTCTCTTAAGAAAAAAAGAATAACCCTGAAATCACATTGTTCTTTTATATGTGGTCTTTGATTGCTTTTGGATATGTTCTCCACCCTGGCATTTAGCTGTTCTGATTGAGTTTCTCTGCACTCCTACATCTCCTGAAACATATCAGGCTTCACTATAGAAACAAATGAGTAGTGATGAAGGTTCTTTTTTGGATCCAAAATTGCTCCAAACAACCAGGCTGTGGTATCTTAGTTCTCTCAGAATTTAAGGAAAAATGAATAAAACTTCATTACTGTTTCCCTAAACAAACTGGAGCTTTGAGCATGTCGTGATTCTATTATGCCTGACAAATGGCTAATAGAGAACCAATTTCACTGGAAAATTCAGTATTTTAGCAAAACAGATTCAAATAAATGTGGCCTGAAACTACAAAGGAACCAAAAAACCAAGAAACAGCCCCTTTTAGTTGAGAAGTACAGATGCCTTTGCTTTTTCATTGGCAAGAGCAATAGTTTTTGCCATTAGACATTTTATTTTCAAGAAACAGCTGTCCAGTTTGGACCTGTCATTTCTGTGACTATGATTAGTTAGAGATGTTAGAAACAGAAAAGTTACCCAGAAAAGTGAAACCTACCAAAGCAGGAAGCCCATAACCCAACTCTAAGTATTTTGGGGAAGGAGAGGAAATTATTTAATGGAAACTAAGATAATAATTTTTGTTCTGTGAAAAATTGTCTTGATATTTTCCTTTTCTGAAAAAAAGCCTAAGATAATTAGTAACTATTTTTAGACATACCATTAATAGCCATGTACCTGGGGGGAGGCACTTGTTAACTCTTTATTGGTTCTGAGATTTAGAACAAATATGAAGCAAACAATGACCTTCATGGCTTGTAGATAATAACGATAAGCCTTTCATATTTGTTTTATTTTGTATTTTATAAAACTACTTTATGCCTTGTATGTTTTATTTTATCCTATCTGGTAGATAGCAAGTTTATCCAACTGTACTGATGGTATTTTCACAATTACTATGATGGTTATCATCATGCAGATAAATACTGCTTATTGTATCAAATAGTTCCAACTGTTGGTATTTGTTCCTTGAAGAAACAAATTGTGCCTTTTATTTCTCAGTTAAGGGTTCCAGCTCTTAACTGAGAAGAGTAAATCCTCAACAATGTCCCAATGATCATTTGGTTCAACTGAGTCTAAGAAAAGTTGATATAGAAGCAACCAATAGACTAAGTTCCTAAGAAGTAACAACCTAGTTCTCATCTTTATACTTCCTTATCCATAAGCCATTTCCTTTGCCACATAACTTATGTGCATTTAGGTAACTCTTACTTTAGGTTTAATTAATAAACTGTTGCACATTTATCAGATTTGAAAACCTAGCCTCTATATTCCGAAAAGGCAGACAGGCATAGACAGACTTGGCCAAATAGTAGGGATTAAAAAAAATCAAATTCTTAAAGAGAAAATCAGAAATAAACCCAAGATCAAAGTTTGTTTTAAAAGTTTATAAACACATATACACAGATATATACAAATATTCACTCAAACTGCCAGTTGTCTTTCAATATCCATTCTCCTCTTCTCACTTAGAAAGAAAACTTAACCCTAATGGAATCAGTGACATTAAATCAAAAAGGAAATTAAAAATTAAAAAGTATGTGGAAACTTGCAGTTTCTGTTTAAACAGAAAGAGCTTGGGAGCTGCCATTTACATTCTTACAACAAGAAAAGCCTGGAAGAACAAACAAAGAAAACCAAAAGCTTTCTGAGACTTATGAGAGACATGAGGTCATAGGCAAAATCCAGAGAGAAGGAGGGGGGGGGCTTCCAGAGGTGGAAGACTAGAGCATTTGTTTACCTGAACCAAATGCCTCTAGAATATTAAACTTGAAATTCTAATGAATTTATGGAGACCAAGTATGGATAATATCAGAGGGAGAAGCTCCAGGAACCTCCCTACATAAGCAGCCTTTTCTTCAGGAACCCCACTAGACTGTCATAGGGCAGATAAAGTTTCCTTTGGGCCTCTGTCAGGGGGAGGAGAAAAGTAGCCACTAAGATGCTTCTCCCTTAGGCTTAATCTTCAGATGAGACACTGCCAGAGGGTGACAGTGAAATCCCATGGCAGCTGGGATTGTGAAACTCTGCCCCATTCCATTCTAGATCACCTAAGGAAACAAATCCAGAATCCATAGTAGAGAAGTACTGACTAATGTAAACAAGTATGACTGGCAGATACTCACAGAGGCACAGAAAGGGATTAGAGAGAGAAGCAAGAGAGATCTACTTCTAGAGAAGAGACAGAAATACAGATGGCCAAACTCAGTCACAGGCCTGCTAAGCACTTCAAAGATGGAGAATCAGATTCTAGAATATACCTTACCCCAACACACACCCTACCACTACTCTAATAAACATCTAGTAAGAAGGGCAGCAGATTATATCCGGAAGAGCTGTGGGAGGCAGATTTTCTCTGAGGAATAGCACAATAGGAAGCTCCAAAGCCAAGAAAGAAAACAAAAGAAAGCCACTAGAGGAACTTAAACCCTCTGGCCTCCATAGCTACAATAAGCACAAAATATAGCCCAAGTCCAGGTCAGATTGATATAGGTCTCCACAATAAAGGTCCATTTACCTCATTACCTATTGCCTTATACAATAATGTCCCACTTTCAATTAAAAAGTTACAAGAGATACTAATACACAATCCAGAGAGACAAAGCCATCATCAGATATGACAAAGATGATGGAATTCTCAGACATGGAATTTAAAATAACGATGGAGCTGGGCATGGTGGCGCATGCTTGTAATCCCAGCATTTGGGAACCGGGATCCTCCGGTCTCAGCCAGCCTCAGCTACTTAGTGAAGCACTCTGCAACTTAGTGAGACCCTGTTTCAAAATAAAGAATAAAAAATAGGGTTAGGGGTATAGCTCGGAGGTAGAATGCCCCTGAGTTCAATCCCCAGTACTGGGGAAAAAAAAAAAGAAAGAAAGAAAGAAAGAAAATGTCTCACTATCAGGAACTGGAAAGTAACTTCTTGGAATGTATAATGGAATGAGCAATTTCTGAACTATGATTTATACACTAGGGTTCACCTATAGGGACACAAAATGTATATTAAGAGGTAAAAAACAAATATCTGGCAGATTGATTTTCATCCTAGAGGTGGATGCTGTACTTTGTCCCTGACTGAATTTCTTCACAGAGAATATTCACCAGTCTAGTTATACTAGTGGAAAACAAACAAACAAACAAACAAACAAACAAAACTTGATTACGTACCTTTAAATATGGAAGCACTCTCTTTTCCCCCCAAAAATCAGAACACTTGATTCTACAAAATAACTGAAAGACCATAAGGATGTAGGTTTTAAAGACAGAATTCAACATCTAATGTACTTCTGATGTTGCAGACAATGTATTTATATCTGCTCACTCTCCCAACTCTGACATCAGCTGCATATTGGGAGAGGCCCCTCCCCACCCCGTATCCCAAGGACAGCAAAGATTCATGTGAAACATAAGGGTTTCAACTAGATCTGAGAGAGCAAAGAGAGTTGTTCTCCTGCATACCAAAGATGAACAATTCATAGGGGCTGCCTGGAAAGCTGAGAGGAGGACCACGAAGCCAGGTCAGATCCAAGAAATACAGGAAAATAGATGTGATGTCCTTCAAAGATTTGGGAGTAACAGCACATATAACAGGTATTTCCAGACATAAAATCTAAAGATCTCTAAGGCCAGGCGTCGGTCAAAGTTTGTAATAACTGATATTGCTATGGCACAGTACTGGCCAATAAGAGCAACTGACCAGTCAGAATGGATATCAACCATTAAAAACATGGCATGCAAAAAATGACATGGCCCAATTGGTGGCTATAGGGTGATACAACATGACTCTAGGCCAGCATTCAGCAGCAACATTCAACATTTACATTCTCAGTTACCTATTAAAATATTCAAAATAAATAGTCAAAACCCATTTGTAAGAGACTGCAATTTCTAAAGCTATGAGTATTTTCTTCCTAATAGGAGACTGCCTCTAGGACAATCTGTTTCTTAGTTCTGGAAGTAGCCCCATGGCCCAGGCTGTTATCTTTATGCAAAGAATAAGATGGAAAGACTGAAGTTGGAAAGACTGGAGGGAATAAGTAGCTCAAGTATTTGCACAAGTTTAAATAATGTCACCATAATGTGAAAGAGCTCAGAAGCTTATAGCATTTTTGTAAGAAATTTGGGTTTTTTTTCCTGGAAATCTCAGAATTGTAATAATTTAGATTCAAATAGGGAGACCCATTGGAGGGCATTCTCAGAGAAAATGAAAGTAAGGGACATTCCTGTAACATGGAAATTGGCCAGGGATAATGAAACAAAAGAAAAACTTCTAGAGAAGAATTTGTCCTGTGTATTTGGGGAGCAGTTGGTGTACAGTATCTGCTGTCTATGTTATATGTTATAGTACATTGCTATCATTGGTATTTTCCCTGCATTATAACTCCATTTCTTATCTGCAAGCTTTCAATACACTTTTCTTAAACAAAACAGCTTTCTCATGGTTGTTTTGCTCTGGGAAACTAAGAGTCAGGTCAGTGTTCATGTTTTGAGCAAAAGAGGGGGAAGAGAATATCAGTATGAGAAAAATTGGCCTCTGGATAAGAAAGAAGACATCCAGGACATGAGTCATAGTTAGGAGCCCAGACTGAGGGAGTCAAGATTTACAAGATATACCACATTATGGTGACCTTGGGGAACTGGAAAAAACTGGTCTCCCTGTCATCAACAGATGGGAAGCTAAACTACTAATTGGACATTAAAAGATAGTATGATTTCTTTAAGACAGGAGTTGCTAAAGGAAGTACTTGTCTTATCATCAGAATGCTCTGTGTATAAAGGCTAGACTATGGGAGAGACATTCAACGGAAGTCTGAGAATGACTGAATTCAGAAATGCTGCTATTTCCTCTACTCTTTTTGTTCCTTCCCCTAACTGCTATTCATTCTTTAAAACCTTATTTAAACAATTCATCCTCAACTCAAATTTCCTGACATTCCCTGACTGATGAGTTGCATCCTCCATGTAGTCCACAACAGGCTGCATGTGCAGCCATTTGATTACCTCCTGTTGTGGACATGTTTGTGAATCTGTACATTCCCTGGGTTGTAGTCTCCTTCAGGCTAGTTCCTGTGCACGACTGGTCTGTGCATTTTCAGGGCCTACCACAAAGCCATTGGTCAAGACTAAAGAAGGGACAAGTGGAAGGAAAGAAGGCTATTCCACAACTGTCTCTTAATAGGATTATTAATCAATAGTAATGATTACCATCTTATTCCTACTCATTTCATGGGAAAATCGTTTCCCAGGGAATATACTCTGGCTCTCAAGTCTTATTTCTGTTCACCAATGGTTCATAGGAAGAGCCAGCTGGATTCCTAGTGACTGTCTTCCCAATAGCTCAATAGCTATCACAGATTCTTAACAATCTTATAAAGTAGAAATAAGTAGAAAGCTTCCATTTTTGTCATATTAATATCACTCATTGTTGTCACACAAGGAAGCAGAAGCACTAATGCAGAAGACACAATAAGCGTGACGCAGAATAAGCCTGTCTGGGTTCAAGCCTCACTTATATTTTCACTCAACCTGTAAATTCAGATAAGCTTCCTGGTCTCTCCAAGTCCATTTCCTGAACTGACCAATACGTATAATCCTAGTATCTACCCTCAAAGTGTTTTGTGAGGCTTTAACAAAGAGACTCATATAAAATATATAGCATAATTTTTGAAAATTATGTTTAATAATCATTAATGGTAATCATGATCATAGTAGATGTATATACTTATACATACATATAATTGTATGCACATGTATAGGTATGTGTATATACATATATATACATATATATATGTTTATTTGCATATTTGCATATACAGAGAGTTCTCCTAATACTCCTAATAACAAAACATCCCAGTTAAATTTTTACCACTTATAATCATAATAACTATGATTAAAATAACTATTTCATTTTGCAATTTCTTTTAGAATTGCCCAGATAAAAAGCAGAACTTGCTTTTTTTTTTCATTTTAAAAAGTATTAATAAGCCAGGGATAGTGGCACATGCCTGTAATCTCAATATTGGGAGGCTGACACAGGAGGATCATAGGTTCAAGGACAGCCTCAGCAGTAGTGAGATTCTCAGTAACCTAGTGAGACCTTGTTTCAAAACAAACAAAAAATAAAAAACGTCTAGGGGTATAGCTCAGGGTAGAATGCTCCTGAGTTCAATCCCCAGTACTACAAAAAAATTGAATAAAAATTAAAATGTATTAGTAAATCATAGATTGAACATATACTTCACTTAAAGAATTAGGAACACAGCAATGTAGAAAACAGATAAGATCACTGTCCTGATAGAATCTGCGGTCTACACACACTATTCTTATGCTCACATTGAACTAGAGAAAATTTCAATGCTAAAAATAGCAGGATATGATCTTATTTAACATTTCTCAAAATACAAGTTTTACTAAAACTGACACTTTAACATTTCAAAATGTGGAAAATAAAACAGCAAAAAGAAAAAATCACATTATAATCTTTTCCCAAGAATTTAATTTTGGTATAAAGTATTTAGATGCCTTCATGGTGATTCCTCTGTTTTTTATACTATCTATAACTCTGTACTTAATAAAAGTTATTAACAGTAACAACAGTGATAAAAATCAGCAGTGGACAGAGACCATTTTGTTCCATGAGAGTAGTGGAAAGATTGATACTGACTTTTGAAAGAAACAAGCATAAAAATCACCTACAGAGTTCAAGACCAGAGATTCTGGATGCTCCTCACATGTAGCAACAAGGACAGGTTAGAAAAGGACTAAGGAAGGATGTAGCTTGCCATCTTCTCCTATTGCACAGACACTAAGCTCAGAACAAGCTCAAGGCCAAACTTGGGAGCAATAATGATAATAGTTCTCATTTTTGAGAAAGTAGATATTTAATACTTACAACATTTAGTCCTTACAACAACCCTAAGAGTAGTTACTATCTCTATTTCACAGATGAGAAAATTGAGGCAGAGAAAAATAACATTCCAAGACCTTACAAGTAAGGAGTAGAGTTGGGTTAAGAATTGGACTGGTACAAGGATGAATGTAATTAACTACTAACTGTTCCACCTTCTCATGGAAGTAACTTCTCTCAGCCTATCAGTGATGTCCTGACCAAGTACAGAAAAATCTCCACAATCTATCTGATATCCCTTCCCTCATCGATCTGAATGGGCTGCATTGAACATGATTTGAGGACCTATTTCCTGTTTAGGTTTTAAAATTTTTCTTTATAAGACTTCTCTGATTATAAAATATTGTTTCTTCATGAAAAAAGTCAAAATAGTTGTTATAGCTCCATAATACAGACATTATTCATATATATATGTATATATATATATATATATATATATATATATATACACATATTTGTAGTCTATATACTGCAAGGTTAAAAAGCACTCATCAGAATTGATAGCTACATTAGAATGGCCAAGGGATATGAGTTTCAGCCATTCAGGATGCTGAGATATGTTATAGCAGCAGCTGTAACCAATATAACTAATATAGTTAACTAATCCTCACTTCCAATTATCTTTCTTTCTTCCTTTTTTATTTTTTTAGAGACACAAACATATTTATTTAGGAAAGTAGAGATACATTTAAAAATGTAGGCCATCTTAAAAGCAAAGAGTGCACATACAAGGGAGAATGTAAGAGCAAGAAGTGGTCTCTTAAAATTATTTTTCAAACTGGGTCATGCCTTCCAGTTTCTTAGCCTTTAAGTCAATGAAGACACACACAGTTCTTTAGGAAAATCCTTAAATATAATCCAAATGAGGCAGAATTTAGGGAAGAGGAGCTTACAGATATCCTAAAACTATGCTACATACATGATTTCGTTGTTAGTTCCTTGTGGAATCTGGACTTGGTATCAGCTCTGCCTTAAAGCCAGCTAAGCTACGTAGGCCGTGACTTCACATGGCTTAGCATAGAGGTATAATTATGTATCAGTCAGGGTTCGATCAAAGAAGCAGACTACTGGAATGTGTATGTGTGCGTGTGGGAGCGGGGGGAGGTTTACAAGGACTTAACCTAACAGCATTGTGTGAGCAATTTTTACTCACATCTAAGGCTGGAAGAGAGATAGGTGATGGGCACTAGTTCTTCATAGTCAACTTAGATCTCATGGTAAAATAACTGTCCCTAAGCAGTACCAGTTTCTGCTAAAACCCAATAATAAGCCAAAACTTTTCTCAAAACAAGTATAGTTTTCAGCAGATGATGGTATGTCTTTACTCCAAAATCCAAAGGGTATGAACTACAATTCAATTTAGAGGACCACAGAGGCTCTACATAGCATCCCCATCAGTCACTGACAGTTCATGCACCATCTGGATCTTGTATCCCAGGTAACAGTGGCCTGCATATCACTGAACCTTGTCCAATTCCTTCACTAGTCTTATTCCTACTCAAAACAGACTCTTTCTCAGGTACTGTGGTAAATGGATTGGAATAGCGTGCCCAAATAAATTATATGTTGCCTCCAAAATCCAGGGGGAAATCTAGTAAGCATCATGTTTCTTTTTAGTGGTAAGAGTGCAGCAACGTGTCTTACAATGAAAGAAATAACTCAATATACTCCAGACTACTGAGTCCTAGAAATTTCAGAAACATGACAAAAATTCGCCTTAAATTTCTGTAGGTATTGATTTCACCATCTGCAGCATTCGCCTACTTAGCAATGTATCTAGAGTAATGTTTACTTCCTTCTCACTCACCAGGTCCAAGAAGCACAATATCATCAATATGATGAACTAGTGTCACATACTATGGAATTCAAAAAGGTGATTAAGGTCCATGTGGACCATATTATGACAAAGGGCTGGAGAGCTGTCATAGTTTTAAAGTAGTTAAGCGAAGGTGTATTGCTAACCCTGATAACTAAAACCAAAACTGGTTTCCCAGGGTCTTTCAATAACATGTATAGAGAAAAAACATTAAGCAAATTAATAGCTGCATGTGAATCACCAGATGATGTGTTGTTGATTTGCTCAAGAAATGAAAACACATCTAGAACACCTGCTGCAATTACAGTTTCTACCAAATTATGTTTACAGTGCTGTACTTTTCTTAGTTTGGGATACTATAACAAAATGCCATAGACTGGAAGGCTTATAAACAACAGAAACTTACTTCTCATGGCTCTAGAGTCTGAAAATCTAGAATCAGGATGCCAGTATGGTCAGGTTTTAGTGAGAGTCCTTTTTCTGCTTACAGATGGCCAGCTTCTTGCTGTACCTTTCCAGGGCAGAAAGAAAGCTTGAGAGCTATCTGGGGTCCCTTATATAATGACACTAATCCCATTCATGAGTGAACCATTTTTGTGGCTTAATTATCTCTAAAGTTTTCACTTTCTAGTACTTCCATCACTTTGGGGGTTAAGATTCCAGCATATGAATATGAACTTGGGGGAAATACAAACATTCAGTCCACAACAGCCTCTATCATTCGTCAAGATCCATATGTCTTCCATGCAGCAAATTTATGAGTTGCATGGGGGTGAGACAGGAATCACCACTCATGCATTTTTTCAAGTCCTTGATGGTGGTTTTAATTTCTAAAATCATGCAAAGAATTCAGTGCTGATTTTGATTTACTATTTCGACAAGTAGAAGCACTTCTAGTAACTTCCTCTTGGACTTTCCTAACATAATAGCCCTCGTTCCCAGGTCAGCTATTGGAGATCTGTCACTCACTGGTATCTATCCAATTATTCAAAAACTAAGGATTTGGTTGAAGGATCTAAAGGATCCACTATGAGATGTACCTGACCAAAATTCCATTGATCACCTGATCTCCATATGCCTCTACTCTTACTGGTGAACAACAAAACAATTTGTGCTGTATAACACAGTCCTTTAAGGGGATTTAGCTTCCCCTTTACTCAGGGAGTTGGGAATCTACAAACTGGCTGAAATAGAATAAATTGAGGACTTGTGAAGTTAAAATGAACTTCTCTGGTATACTACAGAAGAGGTATCCAAAAGCTTTGAGAAATTGGAATGTCACAGTGCATTTGTCATGAAGGCCTGCTTTCCCACCCTCTCACCATAGCTCTGGGAGAGTACAGAGGATACTTCCTTCAGCAAGGACAGACTTACAACCCAGTGGAGGAGCAAGCAGCTACTCCATGTGCTGTGGCGACTGAATCCCATGAAGGGCTGTGAACTCAGCTCACAAAAGAACCTAGTCAGTAAACAAAGCTCAAAAAGAGCCAGAGATGTGAATGTTCCCACACAGCACTCCCGTGATGTGCATCTGGGGACAGACTGTCATGCATTAGGGGGTAAGGAAAGCACTCTTGTGAGATTTTATCAACAGGCAGGCATAATAAATTCTCTACCATGTTCAAGAATTTATTTCAGTATACCAGGTATCAGGCTTAAGGGGAAAAAACGGGCATCTGCCTGGTAATAAAGTTTAAGTAAAACCCTTTCCTCGAGCCTTTATAATTAGGAAATGCATAATCTTTTCTCATTAACAGATAACTTCTCAACCAGCAGAATGTCAATTTTGGTAGGTCCAATCCTGGCATGCAAGAACTACCATGTTAAGAGTGATGAAAAGTAAATAGAGTAGGACATAACTCGCTACACCCGATGCCAGTTGATGGCAAGAGTTTGAGACACAAACAATTTAGCAATCAGAACTGACACTACAAAATGTCGTACATGTCTTACCTGTTCTATATTTTTTCCTGTGATATCTTTGAATTGTTTCCATAATGCTGCCTAAATAGCTCTTTCCCCACCAGTCCTTTAGCCCTCTCCCTTGAGTGTCTCTCTCACATACTTGTGATTTCTTGGTTTATACTACTTCCTGATATTTGCTTTGAACTTTGGAATCTATTTCTGAATACCTATTTGTCTTTGTACCTATAACAGATAAAAATATTATTGGGGTTCATATTTTTCCCATGAAAGGAATTCATCATCAAAGTTCAATTTGCTCATTATTTTCCCTATCTCCCAATTCCAAATAAAATGCAATTCACCAAAAGAAAAAAGGTAAATTCAGAATAATTCAGATAGAATTTGGACTCCAGTGAACTTTGGTGTCTTGTGTGGTATTTTTTTTTTAAGGCGGAAACTGGCTTCTCATTGTTCAGATATAAATATTCTTTACAGAATGACTTTTCTTTTGGGGGTTAGCCTTGGTGTCATTCATTGAATGTCCTCCAATCCAGCATTTTTCTCTTGGATACTGTGAAATATCACATCTTTTTCAATATTTCAGGCTGGGAGTTGCATTAACTTGTCTTATGCTGTATGTAACCATTTAAAAACAGAATAACATTGTTGTGACTAACACTTCTTTACACGAGTTGCTTAAGCTTCAAGTTGTCAATAGATCTAGTGTTAATTTTCCTCAAATTAAAAATATCCTCACCCTTATCAATTGTGTAATTACAATTGACTATAAAAGCAGAATTTTTTTTATTGGTACATTGTAATCACACATCTTTGTGAGGTATATGCTGGTAGAGGCATGTATGCACACATCACTCACTTAACCCTTCCCCAATTCCCACCCCGCTTCCTCCCCTCCCTCCTTCTCAAGTTCAGTTTAGTGATTGACTTTGATATGTTTGTGAATGTACATCATGTATATTAGGATGCTTCCCTCTCCCCAACTTCCATCATCTTCAGTTAAGTTACCTTCTTTGCTCATCTAATGTTTCTTCTTCTTTGTCTAGAGTCCCTCTTACACCCCATTTTCTCCCTAGCTTCCGCATATTAGGGAGAGGATACATTTTTTTACTTTTTGTGACTGAATAATCTCACTTAACATAATGTTTTCCAGTTCCATTCATTTCCCTGCAAATAATGTGATTTTGTTCTTCTTTATGGCCGAGTAAAATTCCATTGTGTACATATCCCATAGTTTTGTAATCCATTTATCTGTTGATGGACATCTTGGTTGGTTCCATAGTTTGGCAATTGTGAATTGTATGGCTATAAACATAGATACATACAGATAAAAATCACAGCCTTCAGGAGAACAAATCACTCACATATTTCAGGGTTATTTTAGTTAAATATAAGTTTTTTACCACATACTCCTAAGTATATAGTTTGGGAATCTCAAGAATAAAGTCAAAGTACCTTAATCACATGTCATTGTTTGATTAATTTTGAAATTTTGTCACTTGTCTGCACAGATAGTATATTTTTAAAAACAGTCAAATAGTGTTCCTATTTCTACAGCTAGTGACTTGATCCCTATATTCTGTGAGAAATATATTCTCAAACAGCCAACTCTTCCACATCTATATAAAGATAAGGATTTCAACAGTTCCTCAAACTATCTCCTGTCCTAGATTATCTCTTTAAGATATCATTGATTTTCCTTTTGAGAACATATGACATTTATTGTAATGTTCTTGAAACCCAAGTTTTAAGTGTCCATAAAAATGCTGGAGGGCCAGCATGATTGTGCCTGCCTATAATCCCAGTACCTAGAAGGCTGAGATAGGAGGATCATCAGTTTGAAACCAGCCTCAGAAAATTTAGTGAGACTCTTACCAACCTAGTGAGACTCTGCTTCAAAATAAAAAATATAAAGGTCAGAGGTAGAATGCCCCTGAGTTCAATCCCCAGTACAAAAAAACAAAACAAAACAGGAAGTTCTTCAGTTGCTCATATTTCATTTTCTATAACTGGATTTAAATCATCATTATAATATTATGTCAAAATGTAAAAACATGTACGCTTTTAAAGAATTGAAATCCATCAAGTCATCCTTTATGTTAGACAAAACATTGTTAGTACACACACACACACACACACACACACACACATACACACACACACACACACACACACACACACACACACACCTGAGAGCATTAGTGCATGGCAGTTATGAACTTCAAGGATCAATATCCCTCTATCAGTTGCCTCAATATGCAAAGTATATGCTTGATATGGGAGATACAGATATAAATAAATATGGGATGCTCTCTAGGAAGTAGATTCATAACAGGAAACATGGAAATTGTTGTTATCTATCCATTTCAAAGTCTCTCTCCAATTTTCTCCAAAAATACAATTTGTTTCCACCTACAAATCCATGCTATAAAATAGTCTTATAACACATCATCTAACAACTCCTTCAACCTTAGCTGCATATTGTAATCTCCTGAAGAACTTTTTATTTTTAATGTCTCTGTTCATTATATTCAAATTCCTTCATAATTTTCATAATATCTGTCTTAAATTTCTTATCTGCAAATATTATCATCTTCTATCATTTCTGAGTATGTTTCTACTGACTGATTTTTCACATTTTTATGCTTCTTAAATATGTCTAGTAATTTTTTATTAGGTATAGACACTACATTTTATATTGTTGAGTAATGGATTCATTAACTTTCCTTTAAGTGTTGGGGTTTGTTCTGGCAAGGATATAACTTGTTTTTGGATAAGACTTATCTTTTTTAAGGATTGTTTTTAATGTTGTTAAGGTAGATACAGACTTTCTCTGACTCTGGTGCTGGTTTAGCAGTATTTCTAAAGCATGGCACATCTAGCATCTTGCTAAATGTCTGAACAGTATTCAATAAGGACTCTCTATTCTGTCTGTTCAGAACCCATGCCTCTCACACATTAATAAACTCTAGGCATTGTTCAGTTTGCTGCTATTTTGCAGGTCTGGCTTAGACTTTTAAAGTTTCTCCCTACACAGTCATAGTTTAGTATTCAGCAACAGACAGAACTCAAAAGAAACCTTATTCAAATTTCTATATATAGTTGTAATGGTTTTAAAATAGAATGTCCCCTTAGCACTCACAAAAACAAGGTAGCAGTGTTGGAAGCAGGGCTTGGTTGCTAAGGAGGAAGGAGGGGTCCCTGAAGGTGTGGCCTTGGGGATTATATATTGGTTCCTCTTCCCCCTGCTCTCTCTCTGCTTCTGGCCTCCATGATGAGAGGAGCAAAGCCTTGTGCTCTCTCTCTCTCTCCATTTCCCACCCCCATGTCTTAAGATGTTCAGTCCCTGGCCTCACATGGACTGAACCCAAAAATTTCCATGAGCAAATACAGCTTCCCTCTTCTAAGTTGTATTGTCAGTTCCTTTAGATTATAGCAGTGGGGATGCTGTCTAAGAGGATCACTTTCCTCTTCTCTGGTACTTTATCCTAGGAATTCTGGCAACTTTTGTGAACTCTGATTTTTTATCATTAGCTGGGAGTACTCTGCTTCAGGATGCCCTGGCTGCATGTAGTCAGGTATCCTCAGGCAGAAAGCTGGGCAATCATATGGCCCCTAGCTTTAGTTTCCCTTCCCTCAGGGATTACAGCCCTGTGCTTCCTATTGACCAATATTTGAAGACTTTTATTCCATATATTTTGTTAAGTTCTACTTGTTTATAGAACCGAAGTTAAAGTTGCTACTTCACAAGTAGAAGCCTGGAGTACTTTAAAAATATCTCTATTACCAGGCTCTGCCCATAGAGATTCTAACTTACTGGCTGGAGATACGGCCTCATGTTTTATGTAAAAGCTCCACAGTTTATCCTTACTGGTTATTTTAGACTGAGAGCCACTAAACATAGAAAATTCCAAAATCAGTCTTGTAGAAAAAATCAGGTTCACATGGTCAGTGTAAATGGAGGAGGCTGAAGCCAGGGATAGGGGGTTGTGAAAGTCAAAAGGATAGAGAGCGTCCTTCTGCCTCCTCAATTCTACACAGGAGTATACTGTCCGAGACTTCCCCTTCATCTGTTGTTCTTTTCCTTTCCTCTTCTCTCTTCTTTCCAGGTAGCTAGATGGAAGGAGGCCCAAAATGAATTTAGATCAGGGATTCTCCTTAGCAGCACAGTGTACTCACTTGGTGTTACAGGTTAAAGTGTGTCTCCCAAAAAGATATTTAAGTCCTAATCCAGGCCCATGTCTGAGCTACCAGAAGCTAAGAGAGAGGCATTGAATAGAGTCTCCCTCACAGCTGTCAGAAGGAACCAATCCTGCTGATAACTTGATCTTAGACTTCTAGCCTTCGAACTATGAGACAATAAATTTCTGTCATTCAGGCCACCCACTCTGTGATACCTTGTTATAGCAGCCCTATGAAACTAATATACCCAGCGAGCTTTAAAACATACACCTGTCAGGCTCCAGACCCAGAGATTCTGGTTTAATTGGTCTCTGGAGAAGCCTGAAAATAGTCACTTTTAAAGCCTTACCAGGGGATGTGCAACAAGGTTGAGAATCACTATTTAAGGGATCCTAGTTGGTGTTAGTAGAGAAAACTCATTGCAGTTTACAGTCCTCTATTTCACTCTTAGCCAGAAGACACTCCTAGACACTTCCCATTTCTTTGGAATTACCAAATTTGGAAAATCATGTGAATCCTTAGTATGGCTTCTTTCTGGATCTTCTTATATAACAAAGTCACCAAGCATTTACTATTTTCAGCCTCCAAGAATTAATATGTGAAATGTAGGCACATTACAGCTATAACAATTGCTCTATTAGCTTTATGTTAATAGAATTTCTTCATAATTTTTTATGGCCTGGAAACAATTGCCAAATCCTTGTTCTCTGTTTCCACTTGAGTGCTGTGTGTACTATTGATGTCTGCTGGCTCACATCCAGAGACGGTGCTGGCCCTTCAACAATTGTTATTTTGTGGAAGTCCTCCTTGACCCTGAGGTTCTGTTTGTATCTAGGATTTCCTAGCCCATTTCCATTATGTCCCCCAACCCCATGCACCTGTGTGGGAACAGAGACCAACATGAACCTTCTCAAGCCTAGGCAACTGAGATTCCACACCTCATCATGTTTAGATATTACTTCTAGGAAACAGCCTTGCCAAGGATAAAAGGCTAACATGAGTCATTATCATTTTTCCTTGACTAATAACTAACCATGGAAACTGGTCATCCTAAGACACTTGGAGTAGCATTTCCTGTAGTAAAGATGTCCCAGAAGATGTTGAGAGATAAAGAAGAAGCAGGCCAAATAGCTAGTGAAGTTTTGTGTTCATCAGGAAACATTTTGGAACATTTAGCTGTTTGTTGTTTTATTGATGGGATATTTCAGAATGTAATCAAATGTGTGCCTCTGGAGAGAAATCTTTTAAGTGGCACAAAAACAGCACCCACAATGAACACCCCCACCCAAGTAGTCCCTGCTTCAGTTTATGGCTTCACTGTTTCTCCTTACACTCTCACTTGAACTTCAATATGATTTCTCTACCATTTCTTTCCATCTCCACATCTCCATATCCCAAAGTATTCAATTGAATTCAATATATATTTGCTGAACTGTGTATGCCAGTATTGTCTAGTACTAAGGGCTTGATTTCATGTCCTTTAATTTTTTTTTTTTTTTTTTTTTTGCGGTACTGAGGGTTGAACTCCGGGGCATTCTACCTCCGAGCTATACCCCCAGCCCTATTTTTTATTCTTTATTTTGAAACCGGGTCTCGCTAAGTTGCGGAGTGCCTCACTAGGTAGCTGAGGCTGGCCGCGAACCCGGATCCTCCGGTCTCAGCCTCCCAAAGGCTGGGATTACAAGCGTGCGCCACCACGCCTAGCTTCATGTCCTTTAATTTTAAAGAAACAAATAATACATAACTTTATAATATACCAAAATATGTAACTATACAATATACAATATATGTGCTATGAAAAATATATTAAGACTAAGAAATAGTCAGGTGTGGTGGTGTGTACCTGCAATCCCAGTACTTATGAGGCTGAGATAGGAGAATTGCAGGTCCGAGGCTAACCTCAGCAAGACTCTCAGAAACCTAGCAAGACCCTGTTTCAATACAAAAAACAATAAGGGCTGGAGGTGTAGCTTGGAGGTAGAATGGTCCTAGGTTCAATCCCCAGTTTTCCCCCTCCAAAAAAGGAATAGAAAATAATGGGGTGATACTACTTTAGGATGAATAGGGAAGGACTATGGTAACATATGAACAGAGGGGAAGAAGTGATGAGTAAGCCATGTGGATATCTGCAGAAAGAGCATGCGAGGCAGAGAACAGCAATGGCAAAAGGCTTTTTAAATCCCACTGATAGCTACACACAGAATCTGCTTATTCATTCTTCCTTCCTCAGTGCCAACTCCAAGCCCTTGAACATAGTACATGCTTAACATTTATTCACTTACTTGAATTGGAGAGGGAAAAATAAAAAAAAAACAAGACTTAATAAACAGCCAAGTATCCAACTATTACATGTACTGATAGCAGTATGTCTGTGACCATTGTTTGGTTTGACTGGTCAGTGCCCCAGCCAAAGCAGTTGCCAAATTTCTTGAAGCTCAGCCTGTTTTGTTTTTAGTGAGCAATAGTTTTACTACACCTGCAGCAAATATCCTCTTGGCTCCAGGCCAAAGACAGCATATTTTAAACACTTGTTATATGAGAATAAAAGAAGGAAAGGAAGGACCAAAACCCTATGGAATAGTTAAGAGTAAGGATATGATGGAAATGGACTTCTCAAACTTCACATATGAAGTTAAGAGCCACTAGAGAACTCAACATAGCGCCTGGTTGGGTGTGTGAGAGGAACTAAAGTTGTGTCCTCCATATCATGATATTGGTGCCATATAAGGTACCCTGCCCACTCAACATCCTTTGATTTACTATAAGACAGTAATAACTGGAGAGAATTTAGTTTGCTACTGCAGCAGATAGTATTTTCCAAAGATGGCCTCAGTAATATCTCCTAGTCTACATGTACTTCTAGAATCTTACTATCCCCATGAAACCATGAAGACTATGTCTTTCATTGAAGCTGGGTGAGTTTTTCTGACTACCCTGACCAATCGAATATAGCAAAAGAGATGTCATGTGATTTTCAATTCGGTTATAAAAATGTTATGCACCTCTACTTGGATCATGATCAAAACCAAGATACCATGTTGTAAGGAATCCAAGAAACTTGCAGAAAGGCCCAGAGGAACTGAGGACTGTTGGCTTCAGCTCTGGCTGAGCTGCCAGCTGAGAACCAGAATCAATTTGCTGCCATATGAGCAAAATAGCATGAAACAGACCTTTCAGCTTCCAGTAGAACTGCCTCAGTTAATGCTGCATGGAACAGAGCTGAGCCATCTCTTCAAGCTCTACCCAAATGACAGATTCATGAGAAAGATGAATGTTAAGTGTGGTTTTTTGACATAAGTTTTGGGATGATTGTCTATGTAGCAACAAATAGCCAGAAGAACTACTACTGGAAACACAGATGACCACTACAAGCCACTTTTAATAACATATTTCTGGGCTTAGTACCTGGAAAAGCAGAATCAGGAGCTCACACTAGTGGACCAGAAAAGACAATAAGCTTGAAAGTTGTCAAGAATATTCCTCATGAAAGAAAACTCCCTCCTTGATGAAATTAGGCTGGAAAGAATATAAAGAAGAATACAAAATCATATGAAATAATGTTATAAGTTGATTAATATATTCAAAATAGATATTTAAAGATTCAACTTGCTTAGACTGTTATCCTAGTCTGTACTATTTATCATGTATGCAATTATTTTCTTCACATATTTCTAATACCTTAATATCTCTTGATAGTTCTAAATTTTATTAATTTGGAGGAATTTATTATTGAAGTAGAAATAATAAGAAACTAAGAATTGGGTGTCTAGGGATAGTGGATCAAGTGCCAACTCTGATTACCTGGCAGTAGCCTAGTATTGAGAAGTAATAATGAAGATCATGGAAAGGGGGCCTTTGATCAATTAGTGATACTGGGTGTAGGCCAAAAAATGAGGCATGGAGCTGCCAGCAATCACAGTCATAGACCTTCAAGCCACTGGACTTCTTGAATATCAGAGAACAGACAATTCAGTTCTGTGAAATCATGCAAAAGTAGTTTCAGGGGGTCATGCTGTTCTCCAAACCATAATTCTAAGTAGGCAATTACAAGTCGTTCCAATGAAGAAAAACTAGGAGAAGTGGTCTAAAAATTAATGGCTCTACAGAGAACTTTCCAAGTAGCTTAAAATTGAAAAAAAGTATGAAATATAGAAATAAGGGTACGTAACCAAAGATCAACAAAAGAATGCAACCGAATGATGTCCAAAATGTTAATACTGGGAATAAGCTGAAACTTGCAAATGTGGAAAGAATATCAGAACTTTTTTTGTGTCGGGTGCAAAAATAATAAAATATTGATAAGCCTGTCATGGTGGCACAAGCTTGTAATTCTAGTACTTGGGAGGCTGAGACAGGAAGATTGCAAGTTCATGGACAGCCTCAGCTACTTTGTGAGGCCCTCTGCAACTTAGTGAGACCCTGTTTTAAAGTAAAGAATAAAAAATAGGGCTGAGAATGTAGTTCAGAGGTAGAATGCCCCTGGTTTCAATCCGCAGTACCACACACACCAAAATCAAATTAAATTAAAACAGAGCTGTAATTTTTATAGATGACAATGGTAGCAAAATATGTGAGGTATCCATCTTCTCTACCACAACAATTGATCTTTCAAGTGGAAAGGATAAAACATATATTGAAAAAAAGGGAATGGAATTAAAGCTTGGTGCAGGCTTGGTGCTTGTAAGAACTAAATGAGGTGCTCTGAATGGGTTCTGAGATCCTTATTAGAAATAATAGCATCCCAGAAACTTTTAGATCAGTTAACTCCTGTAAGTTTTCTCTGTGGCTTTACTGACAGTAGGAGAGTACATAGAAGAAGGCAAATATCTTAAAGTGATTAAAATAATGATTGTGTAAAACATAGATCAATGAATTTGTTGTCAGTATAAGGCAAGATTCTAGAGTATATTATTAAAAGGAGTAATTATGAATTTCCTAGGGCAAGCTTTGTTGGAAATGGCTCACTTTGTTTTGTCATAGAATTTCTAGAATAATAGATCAAGGGAAGATATAGCACAGTGTATCTGGATCTTAGTCAGCCTCTCAACAGTTTGCCAGGCCTTGAATATGAAACAAGAAATGTGAACAGTTAGATGTGTTAGCAACTTGTTTAATGATTGCTTTTGTTATCCATCCTTAGGGAGACGTCTCAAGGCACACAGTAAGGCTGTTTCCTCAACCATATCCAACTAAATATTTTATTAACAGCTTGCTGATCATAGTGTGAATGATTAGAAGTTAAGATAACAGACTTCCGGGAAGATGGCGACGGAGTGAGACACGTCTCAAGAGCCGCTGTGAGCTCGATTCAAATCAGTCATGGATCCAGTTTTTTGAAAAAAGAAAAAAAGCAACAAAAAGGTGGAAAACGCTGCGAAAACTGGAATACAGCTGAGCAGAACCCGGAAGACCGACCAGAGAGAGCAAAGAAGCCCGTCTCCGCGGCCC